>JAJEJH010000172.1:511057-536858 GCA_026122585.1 Anacardium occidentale
ATATTATTTTATAATATTTTTAATTTTAATTTTAAAATGATAAAATTACCCCTGGACTTACTGTTAACTGTTAGATTTAACAGTCAACGGGTGGGAATCTGGGCTTTCTAAACTTGCCGGATGGGATTCTGTCCCCGCCTCAAACTATGGGTGGGATTATGTCCTTTGGCCTTTCCATAAATTAAGGCCAAAGGACTAAATCCCATCCCGACGCTCCTCTCCGCTACAAAATTATGACTACTGATTTTTTTTAATTTAAATATCTATTTATTAATCAAAATTAAAAATTTAATTTAATAATTAAAATATTTTATTTTATTAATAAATAATTTTAGAAATAATAAAATATATTTTATAAACATAATAAAATATTAATTAAATATGAAAATATATAAAATAAAATAAAATATATTAAAAATAAAATAAAAATTTTAAAATATAAAAAAATAAAAACAATTATTGTCGTTGCTATTAGTGGTGGTGATCGTCCCATTTGACAAACACGATCAGATTTGACTATTTCTTTTATTAATGAGATGATCATTATTAATGATAATAAAAAATGATTGAAAAAAACATTTTTAATTGTTTTTAATTATTATTGATGAGAGAGACAATCTGATTACTTTATGAATTAAGTAGTCAATTCTAACCCTTAATTCATTATTCAGTTTAATTTTTTATATATTTTTAAAACTTTTATTTTTATATTTAAATAATATTTTATATTTTTATAATAATTTTATTATTTTAATAAGAACATTTTGATTATTTTGAAAAAATATTAATAAAATTAAATAAAAATATTTAATAAATAAATATTTAAGTTTTAAAAAATTAATGTTTGAAAAAAATCTCGAGCGAGAATAAATCCTTTGCCCATAAATTAATCGCGTTCTGTACTAGTCTGACAATGATTTGTTTGAAAGCTTGACTTGATAGTTGAAATGTCAACCCAATTAGTTATGACTTTCCAGCCTAATAATTCTAAAGATCTCTCCGATTTCAAAATTATCAATTAAAAATATGTATTTGGTTTGAATTTCCGGTCGGAACGGCAGAAAAATAGGGTGTGATTGAATAAAAAAAGAAACCGAGAAAAATATGGTGTGATTGAATTAAAAAAAAGGGTCCCCGAATACAGACTTCTATTCCATGAAACTTAATTTTATATTACCAGCAACCGAAAAATTCAACGTTTTTAATTGTTTCTCAAATTTTTTAATTCAACTTTTTTTTAATTAAAAAATTAGTCAAAAAAATTGAATTTTCCTTTTAACATATTTTTATATTATTTTATTTTGCATTAGAGAATTGTTCACTACATTTCTTATAATATTATGTTCTTGAGTAGATTATTTGTTTCAAAAAAAGCTTTAAATTTTTTGAAATTTGAATTTAATATATTTTTTCGGAATAATAAAAATGGAAGGTACATAAAATTAGAAAAAATAAAAAAAATAATGAAGATCTCTACGGAATTTTTGGGTAAAAGTAAAATTTTTAACTTTTAAAATGGGCTATTTTGAGAAGTGAGGTATTTTGGTGGGCTTTTCTGTTTGGGTCCTGAATAATTATGAAGCCCATTCTTGAACAGGGTCCTTCAAATCTCCTCCAAGCTATCTTCAACCGCTGGGCCATCTTCAACTTCAATGCAATCTGGAGGCTGCGGGAATTTGTGAAGCTAGAACAATCCAGAAAACGTGGGAGGAAATTTTTTTGGATGCTAATCAATTAGGCGTTAGCAGGAGCTCAGCAGGCCAAAGAATCCTGCTTCCATTTTTGTCGAAGATGGTTGATTTGGTGGTTGAACAAGGAGACGGAGGTCCAGGTGTTGAATTGAAGAAGAATATGGTAAAAAGAAGATTGTCGTGGAATGCTGCTGAAGGAAATGGGATCATAGGATGGTTTCCGGCCGAGTTCTCGGAGCTCATGCTGCTCAAATTCTTCAAGCTCAACAATTGCAGGCATATATGCTAGTGGAGCTCATAGAATGCGGCCTCAAATATAAAAGGTTCGATTCTACTTCTCCAAATTCGGTATATGTATTGGTTCAGTCGTAGTCCTACAGTCTTTATTTAGCCTTGTTTCTTATGGTCCTTTTATGTATGTGCTAGCTAATTCTAGAGCGGTACAAAACAAGTGCTTGCTGCAAGTTTTACTTGGTTTAGAAAATTTAAGTTTTCGTTATAAGCTCTATGTTCTGTTAGTTTTCGAAAAATTTACATTTCCATTTGTAGGAATGACCTATTTTATCAATGGTCATTATTAGGATTGAATTTGAGCCCATGCCTGAAATCTTAAATGATCACTTAAGGAATTCAAACTGAACTCAAATCAAGTTATCAAACTAAAACTTTAACTCAAATTTCTTTTGCTTTCAGATGTACAAGAGGCCATACTAAGATGAAGAGTGTCTTGGGTTCAGATATAATGCATAAATATTATTGAACTTCTGAAAGGTAGGCAATCGAATTATTTAACGATTATTTTTAGGGCAAAAAACTTCCAGGATATACAAAGAAACAGAATATGTAAAATGATGCATATAACGCAAACCCTCCAAGAACGAAGAAAAAAGTATGTATCCATCCAGACACTTCATCATACAGCTTAGCACAAAGTATGCAACACTAATTATACCAGAAAACTGTGTGATATCAAGTCACCATAGCGTACATCAAACAAAACTTTTGCAACATGCATAATGTCAAAGGCAACTCTGCAAAAGAAAAATGAAATTTATACCAGGTTCATCTTGTGTTAATTGAAAAAAAATAGCATATACCTTAATCTGATAGGGCGAATTTCAGCTCTCCATTGTTCCTCAGCTCCATCACAATATCACAACCTCCTATCAGCTCGCCTTTTTATAGCTGGGGGAAGGTTGGTCAGTTTGAGAAGACTTTTACTCCCTGCCTCACTTCCTCATCACTTAATATATCAAATGACCCAAAACTCACACCCTCCTCCCTAAGGGCATTGACAACTTTGGAACTGCAATTGCATCTAGGGTACCCTTCATGAAGAGCATCACTGGTGATGATTTAGTTAAATTCTTCAGTCAATCTTCAAAGTTCTCCTTCTGATTGATAACACCTCTTTTAGCTAAAACCTTTTTAAGTTCCTAACTTTTTTTTTTTTTTTATAACCCGAAAACTCCTATCTATACTAGTCAATCAACTCTAACTGATCGGACGAGTTAAACCCAAGGGCTTGTAACCATTTTGTGGAAATTATAATATCTTATTATTTATGAATATACTGATACAATTTATATATAGTACAGTAAGGAGAAAAAAAATAAAGAAATAAAATTATACAATCCTAACTTTCCTAATCTAACATATTTTAACTTGATTCTCAACACTCCCCCTCAAGTTGGAGCATACAAATCATATGCACCAAGCTTGTTACAAATAAATTCAATGCGTGAACCTCTAAGTGATTTGGTCAGAATGTCTGCAAGTTGATCGTTGGAGCTAACATGACTAGTCGTTATACACCCAGATAAGATCTTTTCTCGAATGAAGTGACAATCAATCTCTATATGTTTAGTCCTTTCATGAAACACTGGATTAGAAGCAATATGAAGTGCTGCCTGATTGTCACAAAGAAGCTTCATTTTTGATATCGTTGTAAACTTCAACTCATGAATCAATTGTTTTAACCAAACAAGCTCACATGTAGCCAATGCCATAGCGCGATATTTTGCTTCTGCACTGGACCTAGCAACTACATCTTGCTTTTTGCTTTTCCATGAAATCAGATTGCCACCGATAAGAATACAATACCCTGAAGTTGAACGCCTATCTGATGGGGACCCAGCCCAATCTGCATCAGAGTATCCAATCACTTGAGTATGTCCCTTGTCTTCATACAATAATCTTTTGCCTGGTGCTCCTTTGATATACCTTAGGATTCGAACAACTGCATCCCAATGCGAATCACATGGAGATTATAGGAACTGACTAACTACACTGACAGAAAAAGAGATATCTGGTCGAGTGATAGTAAGATAGTTCAGTTTGCCTACTAACCTCCTATATCTACCAGGATCTGCAAGTGGCTCCCCCTGTCCTGGTACAAGTCTAGTATTAGGATCCATAGGAGAGTCAACAGGTTTACAATCTAACATCCCTGTCTCTTCCAAAATATCCAAAGCATACTTTCTTTGAGAGATAATTATACCAGATTTAGATTGAGCAACTTCTATCCCAAGAAAGTATCTAAGTGGTCCCAAATCTTTAGTCTGAAAATGGTCAAATAAATGTTGCTTTAACTGATGAATGCCTTCTTGATCATCACCCGTGATAACAATGTCATCAACATAGACAACCAAGTAAATACACTCTCCTTTTGATGTATGCCTGTAAAATACAGAATGATCTGACTCACATCGAGTCATACCAAATTTCTGAATAACTTTGCTAAACCGTCCAAACCAGACACGCGGAGATTGCTTAAGACCATACAGTGAACGACGGAGTTTACAGACCAAGCCAGACTCCCCCTGAGCAACAAATCCAGGAGGTTGCTCCATATAAATCTCCTCTTGAAGTTCACCATGAAGAAAGACATTTTTAATATCCAATTGAAACAGGGGCCAATGTCGGATAGCAGCCATAGATAAAAATAACCGAACGGAAGACATTTTGGCCACTGGAGAAAACGTGTCACCATAGTCCAAACCATAAACCTGTGTATAACCTTTAGCAACTAGTCGTGCCTTAAGACGATCAACTTTACCATCAGGACCAGTCTTAACTGTATAAACCCACCGACAGCCAACAGTGGAATGACCCGGGGGTAATTGAACCAACTCCCAAGTACCATTATTATGCAAGGCCGTCATCTCATCTAACATTGGCTGTCGCCAACCTGGACTAGAGAGAGCCTCACTAACAGATTTAGGAATTGAAATAGAGGATAAGGAAGAGACGAATGCATAATATGGTGAGGACAAACGATGATAACTAAGAAAATTATAAATAGGATTAGGATTACGAGAAGACCTTACAGCTTTACGAATAGCAATAGGAAACTGATCAGCAGGAGGTAGGGCCGTGACCGGTGAAGACTCAATGGCAGGAGGTGAGTCAGAAAGATCCGTCAAATCAGGAGTAATAGTAGTACCTGCAGGAGAGGAAGATTGTGAAGAATCAAAGACCTGTAAAGGTTCAGAAGTATTTGGTGAAGGCTCTGAAAGAGGTCCCGACTCAATAGGTAGTTCAAGAAGAGGAGTGTAGGTAAGCAACGGAAGTATATCAGTGATAGGAGATGGAGAGTTAGAAGAGGAAAAATAAGGGGAAGACTCGAAAAAGGTAACATCAGCAGAAATAAAGCATTGACGAGTTATAGGAGAATAACACTTATAACCCTTCTGGAGACGAGAATAACCAAGGAAAATACACTTGATAGAACGTGCAGACAATTTGTCATTACCTGGAGAAAGGTTATGGACAAAACAGATGCAACCGAAGACACGAGGAGGAAGAGAATACAACGGACGAGTGGGGAACAAAATGGAATGAGGAATCTCATTTTGTAACACTGATGAGGGCATCCTATTAATTAAATAGCATGCAGTAAGGACTGCATCAGCCCAGAAATGAAATGGAGCATGTGAATGTAATAGTAATGTACGAGCAGTTTCAATAAGATGCCTGTTTTTGCGCTCAGCAACCCCATTTTGTTGTGGGGTGTAAGCACAAGAAGATTGATGAAGAATGCCTTGAGAAGACATAAAAGTAGTGAAAGGAGTTGAAAAATATTCACGGGCATTATCACTGCGTAATGTATGAATAGAGGTATTAAATTGTGTTTTGACCTCAGCACAAAATGATTTAAAGATAGAAAATAATTCAGAACGATGTTTCATTAGAAACACCCATGTGCACCGTGAATAATCGTCTATAAATGTCACAAAATATTGAAAATTTAAAAGAGATTTGACTCGACAAGGACCCCACACATCAGAATGTACTAACTCAAATGGAGAGGAGGCCCGATTATTGACACGCCTTGGGAAAGAATGACGAGACTGTTTTCCAAGTTGACATGACTCACACTCGAAATGAGATAAACTGGATAAACTAGGGACCATCTTCTGAAGCTTAGACAAACTAGGATGCCCCAAACGATTGTGGAGGAGATTTGGAGATTCAGTGACTGTGCAGGCAATAGAAGATGAAGGCAAATAGAGTTTGTATAGTCCTTGTGACTCACGTCCTTCGCCAATCGTCTTTCCCGAACCACGGTCCTGTATAAAAACAGAATCACTAGTAAAAGTGACAGAACAATTTAAGGTTCATGTAAGTTGACTAATAGACACGAGATTATATGGACAATGAAGAAGGTAAAGAACAGATTTTAAAGGTAAAGAATCGAGAAGGTGAGCATTACCTACAGCTTTAGCCATGACTTTTGTACCATTGGCTAAAGTGACCGAATGTGGAGTGTTCAAATGTGAAAAATTGGACAATAAATTATAATTACCAGAGAGATGGTTGGAAGCACCGGAATCAAGAACCCAAGACCCGAGACTGGAGAATTGAGACAGACAAACGGTTGAATTACCAGATTGTGTGACTGAAGCAACAGTAGATTGAGATGACTGCTTGCTTGCCTGATATTGTAGATATTCTTCGTAATCAGTCCCAATGAGAGTCACAGATTTGCCAGCCATTCTTGGTGATTAGAGTTTGATTATGAATACCAATAACCAGTCGAAAGACAATGACAGAGAAAAGATAATCAAACAGCACTTATAGAAAGCCTAGAGATCCGTTGAAGGCAGTCAGGAAGAGCACAGTAATCGGAGAAAGCAATACCAACTCTGGTGAGAACCTTTAGGAAGCCAGAAGTTGTTAGATCGGCACCTTCTGAGACGGAACAGCGAAGAACCTTTAGATCGACACCCTCTGAGACGGAACAGTGGAAAAAAAAAAGGGAAAATCAGCTTTTTCGGTCGCCGGAGACAGACTTCTGGTGATCAGACGTGGACGGAGCTACAAGGGAAAACTCACCGTCCTGTTCTGAATGGAACGAAGCCGACGGTGAGTACTCACTCTCGCCGGAGAGACGAGATCGGAGAAAACAGCCCAGACGCAGAGGTGGCGCGTGAGATGCCAACGGCGGACCAGATTTCAGGAGCTGGCCGACGATGAGAAGAGGATTTCGCCGGGTTGTCAGATGATCGTTTTGACAACCGGAAAGGGACACTCTGAACTTGCCGGAACAGTGCGCATGCCGGAAAAAAAAGGAATTAGGTTTCAGAGGAGGCTCTGATACCATGTGGAAATTATAATATCTTATTATTTATGAATATACTGATACAATTTATATATAGTATAGTAAGGAGAAAAAAAATAAAGAAATAAAATTATACAATCCTAACTTTCCTAATCTAACATATTTTAACTTGATTCTCAACACATTTAAACCGACAACCACAGACCGGATAAATTAAGAGTTATTGGCTTCACTGTAACTTGAACCCTGACCACCACTTTATATGACTAAGGCCTTTACCACTAGGGGTCAATTCCCCATTTTTTTGCATTTCCAATATGATGTTTAAGCCATCGATAAGTTCACCCTTGATATATGGTTGGGGATAACCAGACTAGTTTGAATAAACTTTAAGACTTTGGCAAACCTCTTCATCAATGAGTATATTGAAACTCCCAAAGTCAACGTTTTCTTGTTGGATGATTTCAACTACCTTCCCACTGAATCCACACTTGGGTTCTTCTTCATAAACAGCATTACAGGGGCTGAATTATTCAGGCTTTCCACCTGAGAAGCAACAGTTGTGCTTAAGCCGATTGATCCAGGGACGCCATTTTTTCCACTTCCATCAACAGTTTCAATCCGATGATCTTGAAAAATGTCTGCTAGGTCACAACTCTAGTGTTTAACAAGTAATATGTAACACCAACCAAGAAATTCTCCTTCAAAATAGAGTTGAGGCAATGTTGGCCAGTTAGAGAACTTTTTCAACCCCTCACAAACTTCATTGTCAGAAAGAATGTTAAAACTTCCAAATTTGACCATTTCACATTTCAAAATTTCAACAACTTGCCAACTGAATTCACATTTTGGCTGTTCAGGGGTTCCTTTCATAATAACATTACAGGATGAGAGGTGATCAGCTGCTGCAGTCGCTTTTAAGTGAATCACCAAGTCCTAATTGCGCTTGGTTGTTCACTTGAGAAAATCCATTCTCTTGTGCTAGCTCTTTCACAGCTTCAAGGATAGTGGCTCCTGCAGCCATCCCGACGATGGCAGGAGCTGCAGGTTCTCCTGGATTCACTGATCCAGCAACCTTAGCATCCTTGTTGGCCAAACTAGATGGATCTGCGCCCTCCAATTTATCAACACTCTTACCATCCTGCCAATAAAATTCATTTAATTGGAATTTTAGCAGGAGACATTGAACCACTCATACAATTACTGTTGCAAATGCCAAACTCAGATTATCGTAAATAACTTGACCTGTAAAACAAACCAAACAGCTAACAAAAGGGGGGAAATCTGTAGTGTCAGCACAAATCTACAGAAAGGAAACAAATGAAACAATATAATCACCTAAATTTGAGTATTTATTTCTGAAAAAAAAAAAAAAAGGGGCTTATTCTGATTATGCCATCCACTTGACCGGAACCCTGTTGTGTTAACTATAAATCAGAAGAAGAAATTTGTCAACCAGATTGAATAATAAGGTAGATCAATTAATTATAATCATGTTTTACATTGAAATAACCTTTAAGTTAAACCATCTATACTATGCCAAGACATCTGGAACTCTTTAACTGATTCTGGTGACCACAAAACTCTTGTGGTTGCAAGATTATGTTCACATAAGGCCACTTGCCTCAGCTGAAGACTAAATTTTTTTTGCAAACCCAATATTTATTGATGAATATCAGATAAAACTATAAACAAGTTATGTGATATCAATATAATTTTTTTTGTGAAAACACAAAGAGCATTCAGTGGACTCTAAGCTACAGTGCTTCCTTTGATTCTATTATATATTTCAGAATGAAAACCAATTCTCGTTGTTCTCAAATAATAAATAAATTAATAAATAAAGCAACCAAAAGCCAAACTACTCTATCCTAATTGCATCAGTACTTTGGATCTACATGAATATGATTTGTTGAGGACCAACTTAGCCTGAGCCCCCCATTAAGGGAGAGGAAGTATACATATAAAATTAACCAAAAAAATGTAGAAAACACAAAGGAAACTCTCACTTGTTCACGCCAATAAAAGTAGACTTATCTCTAACATCACAAATGTTCACCTCCTCCACCATCATGAGAGGCATAAAAATCTATCATCTTTCTAAAAGTTATCTTATATGAAGCTAATCTTTGAGGGACTCAAAGTAATAGACTCTACCTACTTGTTTCATTGGTGTACAAATAAATAAGATCAACATGTCAAAAGTGTCTGACTAGCAATATCCAACCTCCACATTTGCATGGTGCACATGTTACAAAAAATTTAATGTAACATCATGGATACAAGTTCTAGTTCCAAAAATTTGTTTTTCAAAAATTTAAGCCAAGTCTAGTTACTATCATCTATGACGGCTGATTGCTCAAATGTTTACAATAATGACTTTAAATCTATGATATCCACTGATAATGCAATAATATACCTTATTATCACAAATTCTCTCCTGATGCAAGATTGCATCTGTCTTATAGATTCAGATACTATAAACTCCAACTAGTTCATCTCAAGGTTACACCACCCCAATCTAATTGTGTCCTTTTAAATCTTTTGTCACTCATGAAAAAATCTTGCTTACACTTCTGGTGCAAAGGGACAGAATATATAAATTCAAAAGGGAGGAAAAAAAAAAACCCACAATGAATTGGATTGAAAGGTACATGATCATGGATCTAGACAAGAACATTCCAGTCAACCTATTGGCAATCAACATAAATTTGTGATAACATACAAAAGTGAAAAACAAAAAATGACGAAATTACAGAGTGAAAACCACAGTAAAAAGCAAAAGAGACCACAATTCAATAAACAATGAGTTAAAAAGACTAAAAATTAAAATTAGCATCACCTTTTCTACCTGATAGTCATAAACACCGACTCTCAGAAACAACACAAAATCCTCAATTGAAACAGTTAAAACCGTATCATTCAAACCAAAAATAATAATTTCTTCAATTTGTTAAGGAACAAAACCACTATATTTCCATACTCACAACCCTCTCAATACATAAAACAAATGCTAAAATGGAAGAGAAACAAAAATATATAGCGAATGAAAAATATACCTTGAAGAAGACAAAATAAGGCACAGCTGAAACAGAGTCAGCCTCAGATGCTTCAGATTGCTCCCAAGCTTCAACCTACCGTTCCCATTTCAATTACTTAACCAATAACTTTCATTAAAAAAATTTTAAAAAAAATCGAATATAGAAAGAAAATCGAACCCTGCAGAAAAGGGCATTAGGAAAATCAGTAGAGAGGTGAGAAAAAACTTGGTCCCTGTGCCTAGAGGCTTCACACCACGAAGCCCAGAAATGGAGGATAATCAGTGGCGCACGTTATCCAATTCCTCCTTCGATTTCAACTCCTTCACTGAGCCAGCACCCATGCCTCTTCTCTTCTGATTCTTCACAACCTCGTCACTTAGACACATAGACAAATGCTCTACAGTTATCAGAGGCCGCCCAACACCTCGTTTCCAAAACGTAGAAGCCACCTTTTTGTTTTCTTTATCATCAATTAATCACCGTTGATTTGTTTTGATTTTGGGTTAATTCTTGTCACATCCCTTGATATTATACTATGGGAAAAGTATCCCACTTTTTTACAAAGCTTTCTAAAATATGAAAAATTCTTTTACAAAGCTAACCTTAATGTTTTCAAGGTGATAATTTAGTTTATATTTAAATCCCTCAAATCTTAATCACCAATAAATCTCAATATTATCATTGTCGTTGATTGAGCCATAATAAGAAGGTTATCAAGAAAGATAAGGCCCTATGATAGAGAGACACGATAATGATTAAAGAAATATCAAATCATATCATTAAGAAAGATATAGAGGTTTTATTGATTTTTTAATATTAATAACTAAAAGTTTTATTGATTGAAATGAATTAGAAATGACAAACATTATTATTGCAATAAATTGTACATGAAGAAATTGATGTTGGAAGTTGGTTCGGAAGTTGAAGAAGTGTAAAAACATAAATCATCGAAAGTGAGAATAATAATAAAGATTTAGTTGACTCCAACAAAAAAAAAGAAAAAAGTATAAACTTGAAAAGAATGAAAATGAGAAGAGTTGTAATGTAAATATGATTTGAAGAACTCCAAAATTTTTTTGTTAATTTGGTTCATATGGTAATTTTGAAAATTGAAATAAGGATGGGTAAAATAGTAATTTAGCATTGTATTACATGAAACACGTTTAAACTGATAATTTTCTGCTAGAAAAAGAACGAAGTGTGTGAAATGTTTTTTCCTGCTGGCATCCCTCCTGCATTCTCTTCCATTTTCATGCCTCATTTTGCTCCAACAAAATAAGGCAACACTTGAGTGTGTGTGTATATATATAAACCCCCTCACTGTAGAGCCATTCATTCAAAGCATCCAAGTTTCCTTGATCAGTTAAAAATGGCAGCACCCTGCAGTTTGATTTTCATAGCCTTTCTGGTTTCACTCAGCTTAGGAATCGCCTCTTCCAGTAGAGTTATTCTCCAAGCCGCTGAAAATAATATCACCCTTTCCTATTTTAATCACACTGACATGAACAATATCACCACCGCCACCAATATTACCAACTCTCAATCCGATCAAGCCCTTTGTGACCAGCCAGGTGACCCTGGTTGCATTGAGCCACCAAACCCATGTTGCAATATTAATCGGCCATATTGTTGCCCTCCGGATGACCTGTATTGTTGTAGTCCAAACGGTGTGTTGAATGACCCTTCTCCTGCCGACGAAACATGCTGCAATTTGCCATCATGTCTCACTCCACCTCCTCCTTGTTGCGGCTGCGATGTGCCGATTGGTACTGGAACTGATATGCCTATGATTCATGCTCACGTAGTGCGGCCACCGAAATATTCCTCGGCTTCTAGTGAGCCGCTTATTAACGCCACCGCACACTAGCCTGAGAAGGCGGACGTCCGGGGTTCTTGCATGCATGTTATATCTGAAGCCTGTTTTATTACGTTCAGTATTTAATAAGACCTTCAGAATCATTTTCAATAAAAGTTAAATGAGTTTCTGATCTTATGATCCCATTTTAATTTACTCTTTTCTTCCTCAGACATAATTTTTAGATTACAATTAAAAAATTATCGAAATACTTGTCAAAATAAAATTAATATTAATCAATCTACTCTAACTGAACGCCTAAAACTGATAAATGCAACATGTAATTTAATTAAGCTTACAATACATTGGAAACCTTCTCGATTGTTGCTGATTGATCATGTACTATGGGCAATTGAGGAGAAATATTAGAGTCTTGAATAGGAGGTTATCTCAAACTAATTCAACAGTGAATCACCCGCATCAAATAGTGTGACTTTGATTTGAAGGAATAAAAGATTTATTTATTAGATAATAAAAGATTACCGTAATATTTTACTGCTAATTTTACTTAAGTATTAAAAATGAGCAATACTATGTGCATATATTTTTTAGTACTCATTTGTATACTTAAATGATATGTCATAATATGATTAAATATTAATTTGCATTAAGAGGTATTTTCTTAAATGACAGTTTTTAATCATATTATACACTTTATGTATCATACATTTTGTTTACAAATAACAGGTAGAGATGATACCGTTAATAAGAGAACGTGAATAGACAACATTCTGTTTATGAATATTGTTTACAAGTAGAGATTAGGTGTGTACTGTGTTATAGGACAAGAGGATATACATGATACTGTTGACAAATTCTTAATTTTAGAGATGAAAGTAAAATGAGTATTGATACGAAGTTTTGACTAAATCCTAAATTAAATTTGTATAACATGACTTAAAAAAGTTATTTTAATTAATTAGACTAATTTTATTTAAATCAGTCAATCATATCCAATCATATGATAATGTATTATTTAGATATACATATGAATAATAAAAAATATGTATAAATAATTTTATTGTTAGAAGATTCTATTGTTAATCTTTTACCAATTTATCAAACCATATTATTACTTTATACTCAGTAATATTTAAAATAATTTATTTTTGTAGTAATTTTTGTCCAAAACCAAACACACCCTAACAAATTTAATATTGTGCTCAGGTGACCAACATGATGAGCTCTATTACCCAGTTTTACGCCATATTTTACTGAGATCATCTCTTACAAATTGAATTACCAAGCAGAACTAAACTATATAAAGCCTTGACGGTGGGTACTTGGAGCCAAACATTCTTATAGCAGCGAAATTTGCAAAATTAAAACGGGTAATTATGGCAGTGTCCAGATGGTTTTACATGGCTGTGTTTATTTCACTTCTCTTAGGAGCCTGCTCTTCTCACAGACCTATGCCTGAGCGTAAAGATGATGAGACGAGCTTGGCCTCTGGTGGTGAGAGTAAAAATCTCACCAATGCCTTTCATGGGAACCTTTCATATCCTCTTGCAGAAGCCATGGAATCTTATCATAAAGGTGACCCAGTTTGCTTATCTTGTCCATTTGCAGATTGTAGGAACTGTCTTGTTATTCAGAGCGAAGAGCAAAATGGGGAGGCCATTGCCAAAGCACCGGCGTCAGGGTAGGCCGCCTATTCATGGTCCTCCTACGTGAGAGCCTTTAGGCTTTAAGAATGATGTACTAGAGTCCAGACAATAATAAGACTTTGGATAAAAACACAGATGTTACTCAAAGTTTTAATAAAAGTATCAACCTTGTTAATCAAAAACTTCACTACATATGACTCCTATGGTCTATGGGTAATTTAGGGATTTTACTATTCAACACATGACAGGGTCTTCCTATCACACACAAGCTTGGATTGTTGGTGTTCACACAATCACAACATACCTCAATCACAGTCGCGTGGTCAACAATTTATACAATCGTGTCTTTTTTTGTTATGATCGCGTCATAGCTTTTAAAATGCTTAATTATCTTTAGCACAATTATGGATAATTGTGCACACAAACGTTTATCTATAATTGATGCATAGGCATATTTCACATTATAGGCTTACACCATCACAACTCATACATGAGTGTTGTCTCTTTACCAGTAAACCTGAGTATGACTCTAACAACACATGATCATATATGGTTTCATAGAACTAATATTTATATTGATTTTGATCAACTTTCTCATCCAATCAAAGGCCAATATAATCTACTTAGTTTTTAACTTTCTTTACTACACACCTGATTCATGAATAATCTAACCTAAACGCCTTCTTATTATGCAATTTTTTAGGATCTGTATACACATAGGTCATCATATATGTTTAACTCAGGCATTAACTCATTTATTCATATTAGATTATACATTTATAATTCAAATATATAAAATAAAGTACATCAAGATGGTAAATGGCACCTTTCAGCCAATGAAGCTACCAATGCTCTGTGCATGACAGGATGTTTCGCAATCCCATGACTGACTATGATAGCACTATGAGTCTCTCTTGACAACACTCAACAGTATGGGGTGCTTGTGTGTGTATTGGCTGCTAGAGACAAATCTCGTCTCCCCTTGACAACCACACATGTACACACTTTATATTTTTTTAAAATAATTTTACACATGGGCTTGCTTCACTCCTATACAGTCGTGTGGCATTATTATGTTAAAATCATGCATCTAAACTACTAAAGACACATTAGAAGAAACTAATCCTCAACATAAAGACATGTATTTCACTTATTGGTAATTTGTCAAACCAAAATTTGAATTTTTTTCTCATTAGGTATATGATCGTGTATAATTTTTATGCACAATTATGTGTTAATATTTACATAACGAAGTTTTATCTTTTTTAACATAAGAAATGACTATTTTACCCTTCGTAACTTGTATAATCGTTAATTTTTTATATATGGTTATATAACTAACACAACACACAATTAATGGTTTAAAACTTATAACTTGTTAAAAAGATAAAAAAAAGCCTTTGAATATAATAAGTATCATCTAATTTTTATTTGAGTTTGATTCAATTTAAATTTAATACGTGGATAATGAATTTAAGAAATATATAACTTTAATATTCAAATAAATATAGAAACGATAAAAAGTGTTAAAAAAATGGAGAAAGGAAATTTTAAAGTTTCTAGAGCAATGAAGGGCAGTGGCAATAATTTCGAATTACATGTGTCAGTTTCCCACTGGCCATCTCTTTGTGTAACAATGGATTTGTCCACATATCAATGAGTTATAAATAAAATGGTCAAACGTTCCCTGACTCGGTTTCTTTCTCGAGCCTAACCGCACGCCGTGTCATTTTCAAAACTCACCGGCCGGTTAACTGCAAATTCCGATTCTGTAGTTGACAGGAGCCACAGAAACAGGTTTATGTTTTCAGAAATTCTTTATATATCTATTCGATTTTTTTTCTGGAACCTCTTTATGTTATTTTGAATTTCTTTTTAGGCTTTGGTTCTTCTCCCTGGTAAATACTGATAAATTGCATGTTTTTCTTTAATCAAAATCGAATATCCTTTTCTCCAAATAACACGTTTTATTGCTTTTCGATATCTTTATGTACTAATAGGCGTTCAACGAGATATTTAAGGACTAATTTTGTTGCGTAGTTGGAAAGTTTTATTCGTGCGGAGCTGACAGTTTGTTTCTTTTATGAAAACGTCATAAATTTGTGAACTGAGCCAATTTTTATATGCGTTTTTGTTTTTGGTCAATTTGTGGTATCTGTGCAAATTGTGAATTTTTAACTTGGAAAACTCTTACAGTTTTGTTCTTTGTTGTAAATTAGATTAAGCTAAGCGATTTCTTATCAACTGACGCCATTTCATGGAGTACTAGCGTGGAGAAGGTCAAACAATTTGAAAGTTTTATTTTTTGTTATAAATGGATTCTTTGACCGAGTTTTCTTCTGGCAATCTGAACCTTCCATGGCTTTGGATTATTGAGTATTTGGCCAGCTTCAAGCAAGTAGACACGTCTGTTTTACATGGTATGCAAGATTGACGTATGTGCTTAAAGTGAATGTGATGGTTTCCTCTTGTTTTGATTGGTATTTCGTAGTTAAGGGTTTTTCGTGGCTTTTTCTTTTTTCAGATTTGGTTGAAATGGCCCCACAGTTACCTGATGATTTGACAAAAAATACGACAGAAATGGTTGCTTTGAGATGTTTGGAGGATATGTTTGATGATACAAATGAACATGTTAAAGACTGCATTTCGGATACAGAAGAGAAAGTTGGATTTGCTTTATCACAAAGCTGTGAAGATGTTCTTCAACACATACTGCAGGAGGTAATATTCTACAAGTTTTTTTTTTTTTCTGATTTTAATAGTTATTTTGTGGGCTTACTCGTCTTTTCTTTAAGTAACCCTGTTGGTTCTGGCAGGTTTTATTCTAAATTTAGTTGTGAAATTCTTTTTTCTCAGGCATCGGCATCAGATCTCAAAATGGATGGACCAGAGTTGTTGAAATGGGATGTCCATCCCTTTATTATGCATAAAAGAGCTTCGATGCCTAAATGTGCTTTAAAACAGGTAAAGCAAATTCTTGCTCTATTGCTTTTCTTATTGCAGGAGAAGAAATAGTAGATTATCAATTTCAGTTAGCTGTTTATAATGTGTTTTTTATTGCTGTCTACAAACAGCTGAAAGATATGATTCTTAAAGGTAATAATCCGTTGGCTGCCTCCTTGAAGGAAAGTAGTGGACTGATGTTTGTAAATGGGAGTGGCAGGATCCATAGTGCTGATGTCAATTATAATTCAATGACACGGAGATTTAAAGAGATAGCCACTCATGTCCAAACAACGGCTGCAAATGGGAGTTTGATCTCTCCAACCTGTGAAATGGGGAATGAAGCATCAGGAAATAATTTGCATGGTACAAATTTATTAGCTTCTAAGAGGAACAGAAATGAGTCAAATAATTTGGCTGATGATGAAAATATGGAAGGAGACTTCAATGAAATTCAAGGGGAATTTGATCTCCATCCTAATGTCAAAAAGCTCAAGCAGGATGGAAATTATACTGATATATCTATAGAACAGAACTCAGTTCCTCTGCCTTGTTGTGAGTCATTAGAAAATCTTCATGAAAAAGTTGTTGGAGTTAATGGAGGAGAAGGTTGTTTTATTGCAAACCAATCTCAAGATGCAGGCATGGAGGAAGGCCAGCTTCCAGAGGATGGCTGTTCAGAGAGGGTTGGACAGAGTGGTGATCTTAATGATGACAAAATCAAGTATAATCAAACAGTGGTGGATCATTTTCCTGATAAAATGCGTCAAGATACATCTGGGGATGAATCTATTCAAAATATGTTAGTGGATGACGTCAATGTTACTGAACCAAGAACATCAACAGATGCAACCTTATTGGAAACTCAGCAAAATGATTATGCAAATAAGTCTAAAGGTCAGATGGAGCCTTTACATGAAGAAGAAATTTCAAGTGATAATGATGAATATCTGAATGAGAGAATTGATGTTGCTGAGGGGAAGAATCATTTCTTCAGCTCCCAATGCTTCTTAGGTAATGATTTCCTGGCGGCAAGCAGTTTGACAGAACAAAACCTTTGCATGAAATGTAACAAAGATGGTCAGTTGTTGGGTTGTTACACTAGTAGTTGCCCATTGGTGGTTCACGAGAATTGCTTGGGTTACCCTGCAAATTTTGATGAAACGGGAAATTTTTATTGTCCTTTTTGTGCATATTCTTTTGCAATTTCTGAATACCTGGAAGCTAAGAGAAAGGCCTCCATAGCAAGAAAGAGACTAGCTTCATTTTTTCGTAAGAGTGTGGAGCAGCATACAAAGGAACCTACTAAGGAGTTGCACATAAAAGAGCAGACTCATTCTAGACAAAATGGAGAAAAGGAAATTTCTGACAATGGTCACTTAGGAGGGCAGGAACATAACCAAGTGAAACAAAATGGCCAGCATGTACATGATTTTAGTGATCATCCATGTCAGGAAATTGTCAGTAATAGGAATCAATCAGAGCCTTCTGCATCATGTTTCAATAACAATTTGCCTTGTAGAGAAGAAATGCCAAATTTGGTTAGTGCAACTGTTTGTGTTTCCAACAGAGGAAAGATAGGGAAAAAGAATATAGATACAGAGTGTCCATCTGTAAGAACTCTTGAAGAAAAACAGGATCTAGCACCAATTAGCTGTAGGTCTGATGGCGATAACTTAACCTGTGGAGAGACAGATGTAGCCCCTGCCGCCCCTGTGGATGTGAGAGAAGCTGAAGGGGAAAACGATAAGTTCAATATTTCTAGTTACTCAGTACGTGTTCGCCGGCAAGAGAGGCAGTAGTAAGTTCTTTTTTTAATCCATAGTGCTTATTATCATGCCATTTCTAAACCTAGACTTTTGTCCACCCTTAGACTTTATACTCTTATAAATGGGAACCACAGTTGCTTGTAAGAATCATGCTCTCTCTTATATTTGCACATACATGCTTTTTAATTCAAAATTCTGTTGTAGCAGATCATACAGATGTATTTTTATTAACTGCTGATTAACATTTTTCTTATTCCAGTACATCCCCTGCAATTCCTCAGTTGAGACGGAAAAAAGTCCCATGGACAGCTAAAGAGGAAGAGATACTTAAGGTAAGTTGATATATAGGGTTAGGCTAAAGGGCCCCATATATTTTATGCAAGTTCTGTCCCCTCACACACACATATATTCTGAACATGTTACTTCAAAAACAATGTACAATTGTGGATTTTCTTTCTTCTGCACATTGTATTGCACGTAAGATGATTGAACTTTTAGGTACATTCTGTTTTTTCATTCAAAATTTAAGTGCATATATTACATATGTGCTATATCATGCATGCATGATGATTATTTAGATTATATCAGGCTTACCATTATAAATTTTGATTAACTGTCATGGGTCAAAGTTGTAACTCATCGACCCGTCTTGTGTAGCATCCCCAATTAGTATCACCTCAAAGATTAGTCTTGCATGCGCTTATAATATCAGTTAAGGGTCATTGGTTTTCTCCTGTCTTAGACTCATTAGGGGACTAACTTCAGCTTTCACACCAATTTGTGCAAGGTAGACTTATAATCCTATAACAATGTGGCCCATCGAGGGAACCATTGTGCACGCCTCATGATTGGAGCACTCCTAACTATCAACAGCATGCTCATGAAACCACATACCAACATATACTCAATCCAAATCACGCCTATATACCAATACTGTCTATATTCCTGCCCTGCATGATGACTATTTAGATTATATATCAGGCTTACCATTATAAATTTGGTTTTTCACGCTATGAATTTTGATCTGGAATTCATGGTTCTTTGAGTGACAGCATTTCCATCATTTAATATTTTGTTTTATTTTCTTTATTGTCGAATATTAATGTTGCTTGTATCTACTCTTGCAGAAGGGGGTAAAGAGATTTACTACTAGTGTTGATGATAGAAATATTCCGTGGAAGATGATTTTGGAATTTGGTATATCTGCATTTCAGAAAGGTCGTACGGCTATAGACTTGAAGGATAAATGGAGAAACATGTGCAAAGGAAGTCCAAGAACCAAGTGATGTCAGCTAATCTATGTAAATACTTTTTACTATCTTCTCTACCTCCCTAATCTCATTTCATAGTGAACTAGTGATTAGTTGCTTATGATAGTCTAAGATCATGTCCATATAGATCGGATGTGACATGTATGTTGTATGCAAGTTTACTTATTGGTCATCATTTCTGTAAATAATTGTATCCAATGCCAACCTAAAACGATGAGAACTTGCTGAAGAGCTGCGACCAATGTTTCGAATGTTGACCTGATAAGAGAGATTGTTTAGTCCAACTGATGGCCTAACCTGGTTAAATAAATATTTAAAATAATAATATAACTAATCATTTAATCTGAATTGATTTAACGCACCTACTATGGATGAAGTGTCAAGTTCAAGTCTTAATAATTTAAGAAAGTTTACGAAATTTTTTATATTACTTATAAAATACAAAAATACATGAATGTTAAATTCAAGTCTCAATAATTTGCGTAATTTTTCATATTACTTGTAAAATACAAAAGTGTTTATTTTAATTGAAAAATCTTAATTTTAAAATTTCATATTAAAGAAATTAAACTTTAAAATTTTTTTATTGAATTGATAAAAATTTTACCACAAATTTGGTTTTTTTTATAGAAAAATTTAAAAATTTGTAGACTTTAATTAAAAAAAAAACTAAGAATTCGAATTTTCCAATGGAAAAAAATGAAGTTTTGTAAGGTGATAAGTTGACAACCTCAACGTTATCACATTAAAAAACATAATAAATTAAATTTTCATACGATTTTATTCAATTTTGTTGAAAAAAATCAAAATTTTGTGTTAATATCAGCACCTACGATAATAAGTGTCAAGCTTCAGATTAGAGAGCTTTTAGAGGTTGGATTTTGGTTTACCTCATATCCAATTATTAACCTTGATTAAACTTGCCCTCGAGTCTTGGTTGAACTGGTTGATTCATGCTTTACTTGACCCAACCAACTGATCCAATGCCTGCAACCAATACATGTATTTGTAATTAGTGTGGAAATCTTATTAGGTGCATTGCTAGTCACTTAGTTGATGACCGTGCAGCTTGTTGAATATTCAGCGTCAATTTCAAGTTATGTCGACTGTTTAGTAATGACCATCGAATATTCTTTCTGTGGATTTAAGTTTGATAGATAGCCATCTATCTGAAAAGTTGAATTATTTTGTATTCAGCTGTGCACAAATTCATATAAATTAACTGTTAAGTGAATGAAAGAACTGAAATCACAGAAAGAAAACTTAAATATGTCTATCAAATCTCACCGATTATAACAGAGACCCAATGTTCTTGGCTCATGCAAGGATCATGATCATGATAACCTGAACCATGCGTCTTTCCATTCACTTCATCAATTCCAGAATTCCCGCCTTCTTTTCTGCAAATGATAAAACTATGCCCAACTACCTCAACTTTTTATATGTATAAATTCAAATATTTGATGATTAAGGTCATTAAAAATCATCCACAAATGGCTGAAACTAAATGGGTTACCTTGATGTATGTAGCTTTGCTAAGCTTAGGAGTCTGCTCCTCTTCTCAGAGAGAGCTCCCACCTGTCAATGAGGAATCATATAAACAAGATAATGATATCAATGGTGAAGAAAAATGGGGCATTGGCGGAGAGATTGGTGGCCGGATTGACATCGGTGGTGATGCCAATGGTTGTGTAGGCATTCCTGGCATTCCTGGTATTAGTATCGGTGGTGATGCCCACGGTAGTATCAGCATTCCTGGTATTAATATTGGCGGTGGTGTCAATGGTGGCATTCATGGTGACGGGGGCATTTCTGGTGATATAAATCTTGGCAACGACGATGCCACGACTTGTTCAGCTGGCTGCAATGGTGGTGCTTTTGTTGGAACTGAGCAGTCCTCAGAATTGGGTTCTAGTGCTCTAAATAATACTGCCTCTGTTAATGATTCAAACAATACTGCATCAAAGCAAGAGAAAAATGAGTACGATAGGAGCCAAAAAGAAGCTCAGGAAAATCATGGTGCAGTTTCAGAAGCTGTAGCACCCAGCTCTGGCTGGGCAGCTCAAAATAGAATATGATATAATACTTAAAAGATAAGGGCATGCCTCATGTTTAATATGGAATAAGACTTTCAGAAGTCAGAATCAGTTTCAGTTTAAAAGTTCATTCAATTGTGTTTGTATACTACAGCTTTCAATCTATTATGTGATAAAAATCTTTATATAAAGAAAGTTTACTACATTTCTTCAAGCTATCTGGAGCAATGAAATTCTAACTCAAAATTGGAATTCATTACTGACTAAAAGCATGTAAACCAAAATATAATCTACAGCCATTAGCCAACTTAAACTAGGTTCTGATAAGACCTGCAATTTTTAGATTGAGTGAGGCACAGAGCAACTCTGGTTTATCAGACACGAATTCATAAACTAGTTCCATTTCAGTTTTTGAAGGTTTTATAACACTAGTTTACGGAGTTCAGTCCAATTTCTCACCAGGTTCAACGACGGCGGCATCTGCCCAATTTGCAGCACCACCAGTGCAGGGAATGCTGTGAAGCATTGTGAGCAAGTCCACCTGAAAGTAACTCCACAAATTTGGCCATCATCATCTTCATTCACAGTTGCTTTAACCTTATGAAGTGGATGAACAAAGCTCATGAGTTCACTTCCGTTCATAAAAATACATCCTGCATAGCCACACTGTATAACACTCGGTAACATTACATTGCTATCCTTCTCTGATATATACAACATGAAACTGGTTCCACTGGTTACAGAAATTTGTATGTAAACGAGCATCGATCAAGGAAAGATAGAAGAGAATAATAGAAGTGACGAGGAGGAAATGGTGAACATATCAGGGACCCGTCCCAAGCCATTCCCCATTTGAAATACATGCTACCATGAAGGTCCTAGTTAACATTGTTAACAATAATGTCAACATAATTAACAATTTTACACGTACAAGCTACAGAAAGCTTGGGATGGCCTTAATCCGAATTAAATTGACTCAAATCCAAGTTTCGGTTTGAATTAGTTAATTTTAAGTTAAAACTTTAACTTGACAATTCAATTTGAGATTAATGTATTATATTAATTGTTTTATTTACGATATTATTTAACTAATCAATAGCGTTCCAATAACACTGTACATCAATACTAATGATATCAATAATTATATGTTTGCGACATTTAATTATTCTTATAATCAATATCCATAATGTAGCATCCCAGTTTTAGAAAAAGCCCTTAGGGGTAGAGTTTTGGGATTAGAAATAGAATTCAGGAATAGATTGGGAGTTTATCAGAATTCAGGGGGTGAGTTGGTAATTTTCCAGAGCAGTGTGGCCTTCGTATGATGCCTTTAGGGAGGTTTTAATCATGCGAAGCGCGGGAAATGGATTTCATCCATTTTCCCAGGTGCACTCCCGTGCGCCAAGCCTGCACGCCCGTGCAGGTGGGATTAAAGAAAGAGAGAGACGGGAGATTTTCATTTTCTCACCCATTTCAGCCAGCTTTCTTCTCCTTTTCAGCAGCTTCCAGCCCTAGGAGAGAAGTTCAGCTTCCAGTAGCTCCTAATCCAGCCAGAGATCAGAGAGAATAGCTTGAGTTTAAGCTTCCAGCAGCCATGTCGAGAGGTAAGTGTTTCTTACTCTCTCCTTCAGTTTTCCAGCTTGTTTGATGTGGATGGAAATGTGAGTTTCCATTCCTAGCTTGAGATGCTATGCTTGTATGTATGTATGATGATGAGATGATGATTATATGTTGATTGCCATGCTTATTTTCCACCCAGAACCATGCATGCTTTGCTGTGTGTGTGTAGTGTGAGAAAACTTGATGTGTTAATGGTGGAATCAGTAACAGTGGATGGATGTTGAGATTGATGATTGATATGTGTTATTAGAAGTGCCATTTATGCATATTTCCAGTTAATTTCAGTTTGGTTGAGAATCAGTTGGTTTCCAGCGCGTTTCAGGCGAGTCATGTCTGAGCAGAGCAAGACACACGACCGTGTGCCCGCAAGAGCACGCCCGTGTGCCCTTGTTTCTGCAAGGACACGGCCGTGTGCACTTCGTGCACACGGGCAGAAAACGCAGGGACACGACCGTGTGTCCTGAGGGAGACGGCCGTGTGTCCCATTTATTGCATGAAATGGCCAGAATTCCAGAAGCACACACGCCCAGACGCACGACCGGTACACGGTCCCGTGTGCTGGGGCACACGCCCGTGTGCCTTTGCTTGCACGGCCGTGTGTGTGTGCTACACGACCGTGTGCTTTCCTTGCACGGCCGTGTGTCAGCCAGTTTCTTCCAGAAATTCAGAAATTGATTTATTAAAGGTTTGGTAATCCATCCAAAGGCAATCAGACATCAGATAATTCAGAATTCAGTTAAGAATAGAAGCATATGCATTCAGAGCATAGCATAAAGTCTGAATGAGGATCCAGGGATCCGAATTCAGTAGTTTTCAGCAGTCAGAACCCAATCTATGGGTTTCAGTTTTGGGGTGAACTCGAGGGGGCATCTGTGGGACCCAGCTTTCTGACACCAGTCAGTCAGCTCAGCAGTATATCAGCAGATCAGTTTCAGCTTTCTAGCCAGTAGCTAGAATGTTTAGCCCACTTGGCCAGGATGCCGAATCCCTGTGTTCATCAGCCTGATCAACACAGCAGGTACCTTCGGGTACATTCAGTTAGATGCTCAAATACATGCATCATCAGTCATTTTCAGATTCCAGCTCAGCATGTCATTTCATATATTCATATTGACATGCATAAATCAGAAATCAGTAACCAGATAACAGAATAATCAGATAACAGCAGTAATCAGATAAATCAGATTCAGTGCTAGCAAGCGATTAGATGCATGAATAGGGCCGATCAGGTATGCATGCCCTTGTTTGCTGCTTACGTGGGTTGAGGGAAGTAAGGAATGCTTACTGGGTGATCTTTATCACTCATCCCTTTTCCTTCTTCCTTCCTTTTCAGGTCAGTTTGCTGCTGGCGAGAAGCGGGTGGATTGAGGCTGGCGAGGAGGACCCCACACACACTCTCCAGTTTGTATTTTATTTTCAGTTGGACCTGTGAGGTCTTGTACTTGTACGTTTTGTAAATGTATATGTACTCAGATGTAAAACAGTTGTACAAAACAGTCACATATGTATGAAAGCCATTGGACTCATTGTATATTTCAGATTTAGTTTCAGCTTCCGCTTGTAATGCAGACCAGCAGTAGTATTTTCTTTTTCGTAGGATTCCCGTCTCGGGTACCCAAGTTCCAGTTTATTGAATAAAAGATCAGTATCTTTTAGTAGCAGGGGTACTCGTGGCGACGGGTCCTACATTGTTGGTATCAGAGCGTTTCTCTGTGCCATTTTCAGTAGAGATTGAGTTGTAAGTGTGTGGTGTTGCTTTCTCTCCTTCGCAGCCATCATCCAGACCCTCCTCGCAGCACCAGTCAGGTAATTCTTTTCCAGTTTTTGCTATGTTTGTGTTTCTAACCCCCTTTGCTTGCGATGCTATAGATAGAGAAGCCTATGTTCCTAGATACATAGATGAAGCCAGTAGTAGTCCCCCTGTCCGTCCCATGAGTGTCAGTGAGGGGCGGTGATCTCAGAGTTCCTCCCATGTGCCAATCAGACCAAATCAGCTCAGAGAGATGATTGGGGATGTTGTCAGAGAGAGTTTACAGCAAGCTGGTGTGGGAAATGTGCCAGAGCCAGCCAACATTAATCCCCCTCAGTATTTAGCTTATCAGTTTCCAGCACAGCCACAGTTTCAGCCACAGTATCGGCCACAATTTCAGTCTCAGTTTCAGTTTCAGCCTCAGCCAGAATATCAGCAGCAGTATTACCCTCAGCCTCAGCCTCAGTATCACTCAGTGCCTCAGGCAGCCAGAGAGGCTTATCAGTTTCAGCCTCAGCCTGTCAGAGAAGGATATCAGTATCCAGCAGAGTACAGAGAGCACAGTCAGGCTACTAGTACAGAGACAGTGGGTACAAGCTCATCAGGTAGACTTCATCCAATCTACCATCTGTCAGGACCGTATCAGCCAGTAAAG
>JAJEJH010001720.1:0-18852 GCA_026122585.1 Anacardium occidentale
GGAGGATATAGTCTATTTAATAGAATATTTAGCAAGTTAAGTCTAAGAAAAAAAAGGAGAAGAAGTGATATGTATTCAATTCCTAGCTCAAGTATGAGTTTGGGAGCATTATTAACAATCAATGCCTTGGTGTTTTGCCTTACAAGTGATTCAAGTAGCTCTCATCCTATCCAGATTGTCCAAAGAACTCTAATCAAGCTTTTGTAACTCATGTTTTCAACCATGTACAATAAGTTCAACACCTTTAAGACAAGCAAATGTAATTAAATCCATGTAATCTAATGAAGTTCAAGCAATTCAATCATCATTCATAGCCTTCCAAAGACTCCAAGTTTATAAAAAGGCTACAAACAAAGTTATAAGTGAAAGGTGAAGTTGATTTGAGAAGAAGAAGCCAAGAAAAAGAGGGCAAAAATTACCTTTTTGCATGCATCCTGACGCTGATGCCCTATTTCCTACCTTACCTTGACAGGATAATAGACTATTGCAATAGAAGCTTTCTATTTAGATTTTCTTACCTTGGTGTCACTAATGCCCTCTAACTCATTACAGTGCTGTTACTTGGCTCGAACAGTTTTTTAAGCATTTTCCTAAGGCTTTCCAAGCATGCCCCTTTACTCTAAGCTGCATCAATGCATCTCCTTTGAAGCCTTTTAAGTTCCAAGGTTCTTTAACATCATTGGATGCAACAATCCTCAATTCAATCACAAATAATCATGTGAAGATCAACAAGAGTAGGTCAAAGTGAAAAGGAATTGCATGGAAATTGTGTAACAAGCATGCACTTGGAAGATATTTGTATATATGGTTAATTTAAATATGCCTTATAATTATTTTTATATTTAGGTGACTTTAAATATCTTAGTATTTTGTTTTTTCATTTTATTATTTTATTGAAACAAATTGTAACATAGTTTAGGTAACCAAAGTTAGTTTCAACCTTGGATATATCTTGCCTAAAAAAGACAACATTTTCATTTTACAGAAAATTTTTTGATGAATCTAAATACTTTGAAAGCTTTGAGTGTTTCTCTTGTATTCTTAGAGCTTGAGTGTTCTTGTGAACTCAATTTAAATCTTTATCCAATCTCTTGATAAGAAGGAAATTGGTGCTGGAAGATTAAAGTTGGTAATCTTGAAACAAATGGGTGAATTATTCTTTTAAGCTTGGATCAAAAGCTCTTTATGCTTGAATCACCCTCAAATTGGTAGAGATTCTCTTTTAGGTTTGAGGTTTTTTTTTCTTCCAACTTTAGTTTATATTTGTTATATTGAAGTTGATCTCCATCCTTAACTTTTCTTGGTGTTGATTGTGTATGATTATTTATGGTGGAATATTTGGATTCTTGATCTTTTTTGAAGTGGTGACTTGCTAGAGTTGAATTTACCTTTAGTTTAGGTAAATATATTACTTGATTTGACATCATCTTGGGTGATAAACTAGGCTAAAGCTTTAAGGTGTAAATATTGGGCATGTTTCAAGCTGAATATATGTTGGATAGAGGTCCAATATATACCATTACTAGTATTAGAGCTTCTAAGTTAATTTATGATTACATCCTGAAAATCAAATTGAGTTGAAAGTTGAAGAATTTTGGTTGAAAACTTGTAAAAAAAAAAACTGTTTGACTACATTGTGAAGGTGAGAAATTTTGTTATTTATTTTGGTTGCATTACTTGGTAGAAGAAAGAAAAAATGGTAGATCAATTTTGTTGGTTTGCATCATAAATTTTCTTATCGTACTTCCCTTCAAATGCACCATATTTTTGTGCCACGATTGCAATCAAATTAATGAGCCTCCAAACCACAAATGCAATCAAACCTTAGATTTAAACTTTATTCCACCAAATTTCACTAATACCCTAACAATTTCCCCTTGTCACATTACGATTAATCACCTCTTAAACACTTGACTTTTCTTGTTAACCCTAATTGTTCCTTTATCTTTCAGCTATCATACAATTCACAATTACTCCCTTGCGTTTAGACATAATTACCCTATTGTCCTTTTACACTTTTACTATATTGCCTTTTTACTTTAGTTACAAAATCCAAAGTCCAAACACATTCCAACCCATATCAACTCAAACCCAAGTAGCCCAAACATTTACCTTAACCATCTAGAAACACAATTACAAAAAAAAAAAAAAATTCTAAAAAGACTGTTTACCTTTTCTAATTTACTATTTAGCACCAAAAAACATTGTTTACAAATTTTCTTCCCCTTTTAGCTTGTTCATTCCCTCATTACGCAAATACATCAATGGCCAAGTAAATATGAATTTTGAAAGTCAAATTCAAGAATTAAAACCAAAGGAATTTTTGAATTGGTTGAAAGATCCAGAATTGATGTTTGAACTCATGAAATGGACAAATGAAAAGAAATGTGAGGTTGCCATTTTGAAGCTTGAAGAACATCCTTTGTTATCTCTATGGTGGGAAAGTCTTAAAAAAAAAAAAAAAGATTTGGAAGGCAAATAAAAGATTAAATCTTAGAAGAAAATGAAGAAATTGATGAAGAAACAATTCTTACCCAAGAGTGCTCCATTGGTGACCAAAGAAGAGAATGATATTTAAAAAAAATTATTTTACATAAGGATGAAAATATGAATGATAAGAAAGATAATTCATGGGTGGAGAATAAGAATGAAAAAGAACTTAATAATGAATCAAAAGAAGAATTTAATGAAAACTTGACAGGTGATTTGGAAGGAGATAATGATAAATGCTTGGAAGTTGGAATGAAATTTTAGGAATTGAAGACAAATCCTTTCCAACGAGGGAGCATGATATGTTTTCATGTCTTAGCTCAAGGGTGAGTTTGGGAACATTATCAACAATCAATGCCTTGGTACCTTTAAATTACCTTTCAAGCAATTCATGTATCTCTTATCCTATCCAAGTTATCCAAAAAAGTCCAATCAAGCTTTTGCAACTCATGTTTTCAACAATGCATAATAAGTTCAACACCTTCAAGACAAGCAAATGCAATTTTAATTCATGTAATCTAATGAAGTTCAAACAATTCATTCTTTATTCATGACCTTCAAAAGAGTCCAAGTTTATAAAATTGCTACACATAAAGTTTTAGGCAAAAGGCAAAATAGATTTAGAAAGAAGAAGCCAGGAAGAAGAAGGCAAAAAAATTGTCTTCTTGTATGGCGTTATAATGCTATTGCCTTACTTCCTGCCTCACTGCGACATGATTATAGGCTATTGTAGTAGAAGCTTTCTGCCTAGGTTTTCCTATCTTAGTGTTGTAACACCCTCAAGCTTGTTACAGTGCAGTGCTCAGCCTGGACAGTTTTTCAAGCCATTTCCTAAGGCTTTCCAAGCATACCCCTTCACTCCAAGCTAAACCAATGCATCTCCTTTGAAGCCCTTTGAGTTCCAAGGTTCTTTAACATGATTAGAGTGTAACTATCTTCAATTCAATCATAAATAATCAAGCAAGAGCAATCCAAATGATGAGATCCTTGATAGAGCATTGAAACCTTCAATTGAACCATTGCACATCTTAGATAGACCTATCACGAGGAGTTGAATAATACAGTTTTGAGAAGTAGTGAATGGATTAATTGAAGAAATGTGGGCCAAAGGTAAGATTCTTGAGTTTGATTATGTGCGAGACAAAGTTAAGAAGGATGTCCATATTGTTCAAGGCCAAGTATCTAAGGAAGAAGTAGGTAGCAACTAAGTTAAAGAAAGAGGAGAACTTCTGCCAAATCTTGACACTATGACAGGACTAAAGTAAAAATGGTATGCAGGTTCTAGAAGTTGTGTGATGTAGCATAATGCAACCACTAACAACAAGAACTTGTTTTCTAGAAACCACACATTGCAACATACTGTTGAATGCAAAAGAGCATAAGAAACAGTTGAATTCCAGAATTTAGGCATTGTAGCACGACAGGAAGAATGCTGCTACTTTAACCATAGGTGCTGCAAAATTATATTTTAAGTTTAATGACGGTTTAGCCAATATTTTATGTATATTTTGGATTCCTTCATGCTTAAACACTCTATTACGATCTCTAACTATAAAAAGAGCAGCTAGAGGCTTGTAATTAAGAACCTTTTAATGAAATTTAAACACTTTTGCTCAAAAGTTCACATTTAATTTCTTGATTCATCTGAACTTATCAAGGCTAACCCTTTTGGTGTTCTTCGACTTATCAATCGAGATCTTGATTGTGGCATTGTTTATATACCAAGGTTTGATTGAGTTTCATTCATATTTAGGCAAGCTTTCCAAATTTGATGTAGGTTTTCTTGGTTCGATTTCATCTTGTTTTTGGGTTCTTATGCAAATCATATAGGTTCACATCGATTGGTATTAGAGCATTAGTTTCTAAATCAGATTCTATCTATCCATTTGTGTTTTGTTTAATCTTGTTTTATATTCACGTTGTTCTTCAATCTTGTTCTTCTCATATCAGTGTGAGCTTTGATTTTCTTGAAATTTTTCATCCATCTTTTGTTGCTGATATTATGGGTTGTTCTTGATCTTTTTTTTCCCTTCTTTTTTGGCAATTAAGGTATATATAAAAAATAAAAGAAATCAGGTCAAATCTGAAACAATCTAACCACAATAACTAGACCTTCGTAGACAAACAAGAGGCAAACCTAACAAAACAAGTCTATCACCTCCCTTTTGAGGGTCTATTTAGGCTCCTACTTAAATAGTGCTCAAGAATGATAGAGAAGAACCTAAGCAAAACAAATGTCCAATAAGCAATTGCTTCTTATCATATTTAAATCCATGTACATCCAAAAAATTTAATCCCCTAACTTTACCTTTGTTTGCATTTAGCAAAACAAGGAATATGGCCCAAATAACAATTGAAGGAAATAAACTCAAACCCGTAAAACTTTCACCCCTCACAGCCCATATGGCCCACCACGCAGCCGCTTTATTAAACGGAAACCCAAGCAGACTTTAATTTCAAAAAAGGTCTGGCCCTTGAGTAATTCTTGAACACAGTGGCCCATGAATTTTCCTTCAATGAAACCAAAGCATCTCAAGAGTAATAACAACGTCCTCCAGCCCAAAGGAAGAAAATAGTCTTTGCAGGCCCACAAGGAACCAAAAATAAAAGCTGGGGTTCGCACTGCATTTTTCCTGGGAAAAAAAGCCAGAAAACAATACAATCACCCACAACATCTTTTGCTCATCAATATTCCAACCTGGAGCCACACTGCTTAATCAAAAATAAAAACATTTCCAGGCCATAAAAACTCTGTACATAGTTGGAGCATAAAGCCACAAAACAACAAGAACCAAACAACAGCTCTTTTTAACGTTTTTCAGAGTTGAGCAAGCAAGCATAAATGTCCAGCATTGCCAATGGTGCATGGGAATATTCCCAACATCTTGCAACTGCATATCCCGTCTAACCACGCAGCCCAAATCAGTCCTAAAATTAAAACACACAAGATAATAGTAGCAAATACTATAATATTCGAAATAATGTATGTTTAACAATATTATTCATGCTCTTTAGTTATTGGTTATAGTTGAAAGCGTAAAAGAAAAAATGATTAAAAGAGATTTTAAACTTTAAGTGAATTTAATTGACCAATATTTTTAAATAGAGGTAAAATGATTTTTTTATAAAGAATTAGAGGGTAGAGTGAGGGTTAAAATAAAAGGACATAAAATAATTTGCATATTTGGTAAAATTATTTTGATAAATTATAAAGAGGATATAAATATTATTTTTCAAAATATGAGAGGTAAAATGATACATTCGATAAGAAAATTATTTTTTTTAGCTATTTTAAAAGGCACAACAACATCATCTTTTTTTTTTTACCTTTTATAATTTATTAAAATTATAAGAATGAGTTATGATTGTGTTGAAATTAAGAAACAAATGCAATGACATTTTGGTTATTTAAAAGAAAGTCATTAAACACAAGAGATAAGGATGCATTAACTTTGTTTGTTTTCTTTCTCTTATAACCAAATTCTTGCTCTCTTATTTATTACCATTTTTGTTTCATTTTGAAGATAATTCAACTCAATCTAAGAAATTCTTAAGATATTTTTAGAGAAAAATGAAATAAAAAAGCTAATCTTCTTAACTAAAGAATTTCAAAACAATTTAATAAAATTGTACATGGATTTATGAACTTATCTTCTTTAATGGTAATTTAGATGAAAGAAAGTAAGAAATGTGGTGAAAAGAAAGAGAACAAAAATAATCAAAGCTTAAGGTAATCAAATTATGCTTGTAGAACATTTATCCAAAATCTTATAAAATCAGGATTTTATGACAATGAGAGTTTTGTATAATTTATATGTATATATTGCGATTCATATATTCAAGAGTATAATTGAGTTGAATTAAAGTTGGAAGGTTGTGAAATAGTGACATGTATGTATGATATAAATTATGTTGTGTTTGGAAACTTATCATGTTTTGATTATTGGTCAAATTCTTATATAAAATTATACATTAATACATGTTTAAATATGATATATGGTGTTAAATTGAAGAAATTTCAGGTTGATAGAAAGTGTTATTTTCGGCCTTGATCATGTTATTTCATTAGTAAATTGTTTGTAACTTAATGTTAATTTATGATATATAAATATGCTTTTGGTGGAAATGGTATATATAATTAGTATGGTATATAGTTTGTTACATGAAGCGATGTACTATGTACTTAAGTATAGTTTTAAGTTAAAATCATATAGAGTAAAAGAAGTTAGTGTAAAAAGAGATATAAAAATGAGATTTTAGAAAAAGAATAAAGAAGCATAATAGAAATAGAAAGTAGAAAGGGATTGACTTTTATGCATAACATTGAAGCGTAGTTACCTACATATTATATTTCAAGTGAACATCCTGACATGAGTCACATAAGTCTAGAAACAAAGTTTATATTTATGTGGTTAATTATTACATTTCTACACCTGATTTTTAGAGTAGAGATTTTTTATGTTTTTTTTAAGAAGTAAATCAATTACAATTTTTTTTTATGACTGATGCTATAGGAAACTCATAGAGCATGTCTCATGCTTGTTGTTTTTAGTGAGTAACCCTAGAGTAGAGTTTATTATAGTTTAATAGAGTGCATATAGGTTGAGGATTATAGATAGAGTTAGATTTTATGGCCATGGTTCCTTATCCTTTGGCCTAAACTAGTCCATAAAGAAATAAAAGAGTTTTTAGAAAGAATTTTTGAAAATTTCCAAAATTTTTAAGAAACTTTATAGATGCATAACATATATAGCATATTTTACTATATTACATTTTGCACACATATTCAATCATATTATGCATATTTAGAGTTTTCAGAGATTCCAAAGTGCTTAGAGAAGTGTTGATATTAACATAAATATTTAAAGCTAAAGTAAAACAAAAAGAAATTAGTGCTTAGTTTTCCAGATTATGCTAGTTTTCTTTAGTTATTGAGTTTTTTTTTATTTTTTATTCTCAACCCATGGCTTTATAATGTTTTTCTTTAGGTGCGAGTGGTGTAGCTGTTAGAAGAGGTCACATGTGTTGATAGTTAGTTTTGGAAATGCATATATATGTTAGCTAATTTTAAAGATGTATATATATGTTAGCTAATCTAGGAGTATATAAGTGTAAAATATTGTTAGCCAGAAAACATAATTTTACTTTTGCTGTGTGCATGTTTGATTTTATGTATCATTGAAATTATGGCAAAAAAATCTAGTCGTTTGGTACAATTGCTATTTAGTTGGTTGAAAATATTGAAGTGATGTTTTTTTTATAGGTTTTTCAAAGAGTAATCATTCTCGAGTTGGCTATTTTTAGGGGAAACTTTGTTAGATTTTGCCTTAAAAATAGCTTACCTAAAGGGTAGTTACAAGCATACTTGATCATCATAACCATCCAAGTAGTCTTATTACCAAACATCTAACACGTACAGGTTTTCACTATATGTCCAAGGAAATTCCCAAATTTACCATATTCTTTGTTATGAAGTTTGCTTAAAAATTTGATCATTGCTCTAAAATCCATTTTTGGACAAATGAAAAGAAAAAGAAAAGAAAAGAAAAGGCCAACTTATTATTGTTGAGATCTTGATTACAAATTACAAATTTGTTGTTTCTATCATCCATTTTTAATTCTGAATTTGTGAAATTTTATTCAAAGTTGTGTTTTGAAGTCATTCCTTAAAGAAAAAGGTCATCTTTTTGTGTCTTGAATTCATTTGGATCAAAATCTTGTCTTGTCTTCATAAGTAATTGTGTCAAGTTTTCCTTGGTTATTCATCTTATAATTATTAGCTTTCGTTAGTTTGTTGGAAAGTTGTCATATTGGTTGCTTGATAAGAAATTTAGTTAACACATTATATGATAAGGGCATGAGAGTGAACCAACATGAATGGAGTGACATATTCTTTTGCTTTGCTAATATTTCAAGTACATTTAATGGCTAGCAACAAGAAGAAAAAAGCTAAAGAAAGTTTAGGCAAGGTTGGGATTTTCACCATGCAAGCTATACAACAACAATTCGAAAGGTTATTTAATGTGATGGGAGAATTTAGAGACAGGCTAGATCAATAATAGGTTGCCATTGAAGAATTACAAAGGGGGAGTAGTAAAAACACATAATGGGCTAAAATATATGTTAGGGTGTCTACTGAAAGTGATAATGAATTGAGTGAAGATCAGAGGAACATTATAAGTATAGGTGCAAGGTTTAAGTAATCACTAGAAAATGGTGGAAGAGATAGGCAATAGGGTATGCAAGACAGAAATTTGAGTAGCATAAAAATAAAGATACCATATTTTTAAAGGAAGAATGATCTAGATGTCTACCTAGAATAAGAGAGAAGGGACGAACAAGTGTTTAACATCCAAAACTATTCAAAAGAAAAGAAGGTAATGCTTGCTGCCTTAGAGTTCATAGATTTTACAAATGTTTGGTGGGATCAATTCGTAAGAAATAGAAGAAAAAATTTGGGAAAGTCCAAAAGTGTCGAGAAATATGAAAAAGAAATAGAGGAAGCAATGATTCAGGCCAATGTGGAGAAAGAATGGGAAGCTACCATGGCACATTTCTTATAAGAACTAAACAAGGAAATAACTGAAGTTGTGGAACTACAATGCTATGTGGAATTAGAAGACATGGTTCATATGGCCATAAATGTGGAAAGTTAAGTGCCAAGAAAGGGTAAAAGGAAACAGGGGCTTTATTCTAAAGCATAAAGGTTCAGTAAAAGTAAGAAAGAAGGAAGAATATCTTTCAAGCCAAATGTAAATATCTCTAAAACCAAAGTAGGAAGCAAAAGTTAAGATAAACAAGTCAATCCTAAGTAGCCAAAAAGAAGCAACAAGATTAAATGCTTTAAATGTTTAGATAAAGGTCATATCTTATCTCAATGCCCTTATAAACAGCTTATAGTGTTAAGGGATAATGAAAAGTATGTAGTGAACCCTACTATATGTCACTACGCTACTACATTTATAAAAAAATACATAGTAAAAAAAAAAATATATATATATATATGTACATTTTTTTTTTTTCACAAATCATTGTTACTAACATATAACAGAAATCCTTACAAGATAACTACTTTTTTGAAAATCATACACTATACAAAATTTATAATTACAATTTGATGGTATACTAAAACCCACTGTATAGTATCCTAATAAAACTCATACTATATTAGTATATAATACTAATATCTGAAAGTATATATCTATATTTATATATATATGTGTATGTTCCATGCATAAGTAACACAAAACATGCGAGCCAACATGTTATCTATAATAAAAACTAACAAAACTATATATATATATATATATATATATATATATATATATATATATATATACTTGTAATCTGTGTATATAAAATCATATAGGTGAAAACCCACTTAACTGTATCCCCACTCTCCAGTCATCTCGTGCTTTGGCTCAGTTCATCAAAACATTGACCTGTAAGAAAAGGAAACTAAGGCACATGAATGATAAGTCGCTCAGTAAGTATCTCCTAATTTTATCCTCCGGTAGACTTTAAGCTTTATAACTCTGTGGTTAGCTACTAAATGGAGAAACTTTACTAAGTTTTTTATAACCTAATAACTTTTTATGTCTTAGCTTCTCTTACTACTTAAACTCTGCTTCATGCTTTTTTTTAAGTACGTATTTGAGTATATGTATGCAACGTAGTATGAAAAAATTCTTTGGTTATGTAACTCAACTCCCTAAGTTCTCTTTCTGATATCCATTATCTTGTTTTCTTTCTTAATTAAACTCTAAAGTTCTTTAGGGTCATAGACAAACCCTTTATATCTCTATTTATATTGTTTCTTACTTTATAGGTTTATCTTAGAGGATCTAAATATCTGGACTCTAACTCATGCCTTATCATAACTACATATATGGGTATATGTATACAGCACAGTATGAATCATTTAGATCCTCGCTGTCTATCTCTCTATCACTTATTCATCTTACTGTCTTATCTTCCTTCATAATCTACCAAGATATCTAACAAGTTTATTCTTTTAAACTACTCATAACTGGTCATAAGAGTTTATTTGCTTTATCTTCTTATTATACTATAAAATTTGTTTCTTAGTGAAATTATATTTGATTATTATATACTTATTTAGTGATACTTATGATTTCTTTTGAAGTCTAACTAATTTCTTTTCTGTTTTGCTCTGAGTATGTCATACGTTGGTTATTAGTGATGAACCATTATTTGCTTATAAATTGCATGTCTGATTCTTAGTTGCTCTGCTTCTCATCCATTGTTTTGTTTATGCCTTGTGTTATAGGTTTATAGGTATACTTTATTTTGTATCAGATGTTTTGTCTTTTCTCTTACTTATCAATCTATCTCATAAGTTTTATTTTATTGTATTATTATAGTTATTAGTTCTATGATCTATTTAATCTCATACTGTATATGACATGATATGAAGTGTGCTAAAATCATGTCTAGTTATGTTGAAAATTATATTTAGGACATTGAGTTTATTTACTGAAACCGTCTTTCTGAAAATTGTTTTACTGAAATACTATTGGGATCTAAAGATCCTAAAATACTAAAAAACTGAAGAATAAAACTGTATCTGAAATCTCTTTATACTTGTATAGATACCTATTATACTGATCAGACTGATGAACAAAAGGATTTGACACCTCGGCCATATGAATTTGATACTATTGATACACATCCAACACTCTCTCTAACGAGCTTAGTCAATGACTATTTCCTCTTTAACAGAAATTGGACGTTCTCCTTAATGGAATACCTTTTCTAATGGGTTATATTGACTCACATGTACTTTTTATATTCACCTTCTAATAACTAACCAGGATATCAAGCTATAATTCTAAAACTCATATATATGGATCCCTTGATCCTTGTCTAAAAATCACCATTTGGTATGCTATGTCATGTAATGTATTATGCATATATGATATCTGATGATGAAATACTAATAATATAAAATTGTGGTGCTGATCAGACTGATGAATACAGAGATTTAACACTCTAGCCCTATGAGTTCAATATTATTGATACACATCCAGCGCTTTCTCTAATAAGTCTAGTCAATGATTGTGTCCTCTTTAATGGACATTGGACTCCTTCTTTAATAGGATACTTTCTCTAACGGGTTGTGTGGACTCATATGTGTCCCCTTATATTCACCCTTAATAAGTAACCTAGATATCAGGTTATAATACTAAAATTGATACATATAGATCCTTGGATCCCTTTCTAAAATCACTGAGTTGGCATGTTATGTTGAATGATGTTATTCATGCAAGAAATCTTATTATTTTCTCTTTCTCTGATCACATTTTATGCAACTGTATAGTTATTATAGTTGTGTTTGGTATATTCTTATTGAAGCTTCTAGTTCTATGACTTACTGAGCTTATTAATCAGTTCTACATATGTTGTTTTGTATTTTATTGTATAATTGCTAGTTTTTGTTCTATATGCTTTTTTACTATTTATATATTTTTTGTTCTTGTAGGACCCGCTGCCTCGTATACCACTACTGCTAAATAATTTCATTTCTTTTATTAATATACTAAAAATCTTGGTATACATGATAAAATCCTATGAAAAGAAAACTGCTACTGTATAAATATACATGCATGTGAAAACTAAAACTGAAATGTACAATGATAGCCCAAAACAAACTGCATACATATACATGTGTTTCTATACAATACATATGAATACAAAATTTACAATAAATCCTACCAGGCTAACTAAACACTCTAATCGGAGCCCTCTCTCGTCAGCCCTGGTCCACCCGTTCTTCACCAACACCAAATAAACCTACAAGAAAGGAAGAAAGGAAATGAATGAGTGATAAAATCACCCAGTAAGCATTCCCTACTTCCCTCAACCCAAACAAGCAAGGCTTAAACATTCATACATTCGCTTGCTTATATTGAATATTGCTTAATCTGTTCTCTTGATCGCATTAATGAGTAATGCAATGAAATGGATATCATGACATCATATCATGCTGAATACATCTGAATATCCATGCATCTAAATCTCTACATATTTGAGGATACATATTGTGTTGATTAAGCTAATGAACATAGAGATTTGACATCTTGGCCAAGTAGACTGAATAGTCTAGCAAAAAGCTAGAAAGTTGAAAACAACAAATTAGTCATTGGACTAATAAGCTGAAATTGGACGATCTGAACATAGTCAGAAGGTTGGAGTCCCATAGATGTCCCCTCGAGTTTACCCAAAACTCTAACCCAGATATCAGATTCTAAATACTGAATAACTAATACATTCGAATCCTTTGATCCCTTTTTATGCTAATGTCTTGGCATGTCATGCTATTGAATGCTTATGCTGCCTTAGTTTATCTCATTTTATCATTATACAATGATTTATAACCTTTAAAATGGTTTCTCATGTTTTATGCTTCAATTTAACTCTTTTTTGGAAAATTTGGCTTAAGCACGGGCATGTGGGCTAAGGTACACGGGTATGCAAGGAACACACATGGGCGTGCAAGGCAAAGACACACAGGCGTGTATGGAGACACACAGGGCCATGCGTTGGTAGTGCAGTCGACTGTGCAAGCTTTTGGAATTTCTGTGCATTTCACTAGAAAAACAAGCACACGGTCGTGTCCCTTAGACACACGGGCGTGTCTCCTTTACATGAAGTTGTGCACACTTCGTGCACACGAGTGTGTATCCTACAAATGCAAGGCACACGAGCTTGTGTTCTGCTCTGCTTCTTTAAAGCTTGCTTGAAACTTACAAGATCTCATACCAAAACTCAATCAATATGAAATTAATCAACAACAAGCATTTCTAGCACTGCAATAAACACATAACATGCTTCAATTTCATCCATAACATGCCACATCGCAATCCACCATTAAAACCATCATTTCTGTCACATATTTATACACATACATACACAAGCCTGGTTCTTGGGTGGAAATCATCATATCATGCAATTTCTTTTCATCATATCAACACATATTCATTTCATATAACTCATAAGCATGCTAGAAACGTAACCAAAACAAATCAAGCATCAAACACAAGCTGAGAAACTCAAGGAAGAGGAAAGATAACACTTACCTCTTGTCATGGCTGCTGGAATCACTTTCTAACTAATTTCTTTCTTCTCTAGCTGGATTGAGAGCTACTGGCTACTGAATTTCAAGCCTAGGATGAGGATTCTCTGAAAACAAAAGGAAAACTTTGGCTAAAAAGGGAGAAAAGTGGGTAAGGAAGCAATAAAAGCAACTCTCTCTCTCATTCTCTAAGGGTGCACGGGAGTACAGCCAGAGGTGCATAAGAGTACACAAGGGAAAATGAAAACTCTTCATTTTCCACACTATGCATGAAAGAAACCTCCCAAGGAGAATCATACGTAGGCTACACAGGTTCTAGAAACTTACTTTCTCACCCCTAAACTCTTCTAACTCACAATCTATTTCTATTTCACACATCTAACCCTAAAATTCTACCCTAAAGGGTATTTCTAATCCTAGGATGTTGCAGTTCATATCATGTATTCTAAGAGTAATTTATTGATTACTTAAGCTGTTTCTGGGTTACTATTGAGTTTCTCTAACTAGTAAAGGGTTGATTCTGATTTTGGAAAATATTTTATCTTATTACTTTCTATTCTTTGTTATTTAGTTGCCTTGCTCTCTTATCAATGATTTCTTGCTTATTTTTCTATTTCTTCTAAGTGCACAAGCATGCAAGAAAGGCATATAAGCATGCAAGGCAAGTGCACATGATCGTGCTAGATTCTAGAATCTCTTGCCATAAATTCTAGCTTACTACTTGATCATGTACTTTAGGCTGTATTGGCATGTGTGTCATACACATGACCATGTACCTATGTATATGGGTAAGTAGACTACTACACACATGGTTGTGACCCTTCAAGGCAGGTCATGTAACAATGGAAAGGTGCACACGACCGTGACCTCTAAGTTACATAGTTATATACCCAAAAACATAGGCATACTAGCCTCAATTGTACATGTATTACACAAATGTGGCCATGCAAAATGAATGACAATATGGTCATGTACCATCTGGCATATAATCGTATGTCATGTTCTACTTTTGCAATTCTATTCCCAAAACTTGTAGAAGTCCACCCAAAACTCAACCCAATCTCATTTAATCTTCAATCAAGCTTATTCTAACACATAAATAAGTAAAAACGTGTTATTTATTCTAACCCTCATCATCTTATAACATATAATCACTACAAATCATGCTAAAATAGGAAACAAAAGTAAACACATATACCAGCACACTAGCATGCTTCTACCCCAAAAAATCTCATCTATCTCAACATCATCAACTTACAATCAAACTTAATAAATTGGAAACAAGCTTACATTGTTGAATAATCTATCCAGAAGGTTATATACTCTGAAAATAGGAAAAGAGGTAAGAAAATACTTACCTAGAGTTGTTAACAGCTTCAATGTCTCTAACTCTAACTGGAATCCTAACTAGAAGGCTGCTAGAAGTTGGCTTCTCTCTAGTAATTTTGTTAGGGTTAGCTAAAGAAAAAAGAATGAGAGAACTAGTGAGAAAATGGCTAAATTCCAATGGAAAGAGAACATTTGCTTTATATAGTGCACGGCTCAAAAAAAACCATACGAGCATGTACGACAAGGTGTACAACCATGTTCCTTACATAAGGGACACATAGTCGTGTGTCCAAAGGGCACACAGTCGTGCTCTACATACACTACCATATAAAACCACTAAAAGTCTATTTTACCCCTCTTAACTCTACTAAATCTATTCTCTGACTACAAAATCTCTCTCATAGATCTGATTCAAGGCCTAGAAAAACCTTTCTAACATCAAGATATTACAAAGTATGAGACTAAAGAGGAATCAAGTAGAGAATCAATGTCATCATTAGATGATGTGACAGATAAAGACTTGGAGTATGTTGAGGAAAGTGAAACCTTGGTGACTAAGTAAGCATTAAGCATGCAGTTCAAAAATGATGATAAAACACAGAGGAAGAACATTTTCCATACTTATTGTTAATTGAATAACAAGGTATGCACTCTAATCATTGATGGGGGTAGTTGTACAAATGTGGCTAGCACTAAATTAGTGGAGAAACTTGGTTTATCTACTTTTAAACATCTCAAACCTTATAGATTATAGTGGTTGAATGATTGTTGTGAAATTAAAGTAGCTAAACAGGTGTTGGTGACATTGTCGATATAGAAATATAAAGATGAAGTGTTATGTAATATTGTACCAATACACGCTTATCATAATTTATTAAGGAGGCCATGACAATACAATCATCAAGCAACTTATAATAGTTTCAAAAATAGATACTTATGAACCATAAATCTATTACTCTTGTACCATTAACACCAAAGCAAGTGTATGAAGATCAAATGAAAAGAAAAAAAGTGAATAAACAATAAAAAAAGAGTGAAAATAAAAACATGAGTGAAAGAGAAATAAAAGAGAATGAGACCATAAGTATAAAAGAAAATGCAAGAAAAAGTTAAAAATAACAAAGGGAAAAAATATAGAAGACCGAGTAGCCATGAGAAAGAAAAACAAAGTGAGATTAGAGAAGAAAATGTGAGTTTCTTTGCAAAAAAAAAGTGAAGTGAGGAATGTCGTTATGACTAAATAACACTTGTTGTTGGTTTACAAATAATCATTTTTGATAAATTCTAATGATAACAATTCTTTGCCTATTGTGGTTGTCTCACTTTTGTAGGATTTCAGTGATATATTTCCAAAAGAGACCTTTGATAGATTAATAATGCAAAGGAATAAACATTAAATTGACTTTATACCTAGGGTAGCCATTCCAAACCGACTAACCTATGAAAGTAATCTTAAAGAGAGAATGAAACTTCACAAGTAAGTAAAAAAATTGATGAAAGAAAGATATATGCATGAAAGCATGAGTTCATCCTATGATATTTGTACCTAAAAGGATGGTTTATGGCAAATGTGTGTTGATTATTATACTATTAACAAATTCATGATAAAGTATCACTACCCTATCCTTAGGCTACATGATACGTTGGATGAACTACATGAATCTCATATGTTTTCAAAAATTGATCTTAAGAGTGGATGCCATCATATTAGGATAAAAGAATGAGATGAATGGAAAACATCTTCTAAGACAAAACATGGATTGTATGAATGGTCGGTTATGCCATTTAGGGTAACAAATGCTCCTAGCATATTTATGCATTTGTTGAATTATGTTTTGCATGCTTTTATTGAAAATTTTATGGTTGTTTACTTTGATGAAATCTTGATTTATAGTAAAACCTTCTAAGAACATGTTGAACATTTGAAATTTGCTCTAAGTGTTTTACATTATGAACATTTGTTTGCCAATTACAATAAATGTACCATTTGTAGTAGTTCTATTGTGTTTTTAAGAAATGTTGTTAGTGTATAGGGTATCAAGTTTGATCAAGAAAAGGTAAAGGCTATTTGTGAGTGGTCTATACTAAAATCAATCACTGAGGTACAAAACCTTCATGGGTTAGCTAGTTTTTTGTAAGTTTGTTAAAGATTTTAGCACCATAGTTACACCATTGATAAAAATAGTTGAGAAAAATGTGTGTTTTAAGTGGGGAGTTGCTCAAGAGAATGCTTCTAATTTGATTAAAGATAAACTGAGTTCTATATAGTTACTTGCTTCACCAAATTTTACCAATACTTTGGAAATTATGTGGTGCTTTGGGCATAGGTATAGGAGTTGTTTTAGCACAGGAAGGGCATTTAATAGCATCTTTTAGTGAAAAACTAAATGGGCTTGCTTTAAACTATTCCACTTATGGTAAGAAAATGTATACCTTGATAAGGGCATTAGAAACATGGCAAAATTATTTGTAGCCCAAAGAATTTTTCATCCATATTGATCATGAGTCCTTGAATCATTTAAAGGGATAAGGTAAGTCAAACAGAAACATGCCAAATGAATGGAATTCATTGAATCCTTTCCATACATGATCAAATATAAATAAGGAAAATAAAACATAGTTGTTAATGCTTTATCCTCGTGGGTATTATCTTAAATGTGCTCTTGATGCAAAGTCAACAAGATTTGAATATATTAAAGATTTATGTGTTTCTTATTTTAACTTTGTTGATATTTTTTATGCTTATGAGTGTAATGACCCAAGGGGTTAGATTGTCATTTTAGAGAGTTTTGGGGGGTAGAAGAGCCTTTTAGAAGTCCTTTGGGGCTTAGTATGAGTTTCTACGCATGTGGGGGTGGAAATGGCTATTTTCCACTACACACGACCGTGTGCCTGAGACACACGACCGTGTGTCTGTCCCAGCCAGCTTTATTAGTTTATTTTCTTTCCAGTTGCGCGTAGATTTCAGCTCCCAGCTTATTTTCTCTTCTTCTTCCTTCAGCTCCAGTGAACCCTAGAGTTCCAGAGAGAGATCCCCCAGCAGCTCAGCTTCAGATTAGAGATCCAAAGTCTTCCAGAGGGAAAGGCCCAGCTTCCATGGCGTGAGGTAAGTGTTTTCCTTACTTCTTTCGCCGTTTCAGAGCCTGTTTGGCTGATTCCAGTGTATGAGAATGTGATGTGTGCTTGATTGAGATGTTTTCCAGCATGCTTGAGCTTGATATGCTGCATGTTTGGATGATTGAGTGGCTTTCCATGTTTATATGCATGTATGTGAATATACATGATATATGTGTTTTTATTATGATGATTGGCGTGTTTGAGATGATAAAATGATGTTTTTGGGCATGCCAGTAGCGGCATTTAGCTTGTATGTGTGTTGATTTGGAGTGTGGAGGTGTTAGTGTGGGAATTTCTGGATTTCCAGACGTCTTCTGCAGTTTCTGGGTCGAGCATACGACCGTGTGTCCCTGAGGCACGCCCGTGCGTCCGCTTTTCTGCATGGGACACGGCCGTGCATGCTGCCCGTGTGCGTCTGAAAACCCAGACATACGCCCGTGTGCCCGAGTGACACACGCCCGTGTGCTTTCTCCCCAATTCCACACGCCTGTGTGCTGAACACGGGAAGAAGATGGCAGACACACGCCCGTGTGCCCGAGTACACACGCCCGTGTGCCTTGCCCAGTTTTCATGAAATTTCCTCCAGAACGCTGCACGCCCACATGCACGATGGCCACACGGTCCCGTGTGCCTTGGCACACGCCCGTGCGTCCCAGAACACACGCCCGTGCACAGTAGAAATCAACAGAATTGATTTTAAAAGAATATTAAGCCACTCTAAGCCAGTTTTAAGCACACAGAACTCAGAATTTACATCAGAAAAATCAGCATTTCATGCATGATTATCAGCATTAGCACGGCATGCCATATCAGATATTTTC
>JAJEJH010001721.1:0-18847 GCA_026122585.1 Anacardium occidentale
AAGCTTGCATGTACTGTATGAATGCTAGTTATTATGTTAGTACAAAATGGTTATGGATTTAACATTGACATTTTTAGTTTGCATAATACTGGTTCATGTGCATCTTCATAACCCTTTTCTGTCATATCTGTATAATAAATAGTTATATATATGGAATCCAGGTTATCAGCACTGCTAGGACATGCAATTGTATCTTAATTGTTCTTGATGCAATAATGCCAATAACTCACAAGTGTCTGATAGAGAAAGAGGTTGAGGGATTTGGTATAAGGTAATATGTTTGCTTCTTGATGTCTTTTCGCAATAAGCTTTTACTTTTTGATGTTGCTCTAAAAAACATAAATAGTATCCTTTTTCTTAAAAGGCAACCCTCCTCTTTCCTGTGATATCATGCATCCATGAAGGCATTTTTTACTTTGATGCTAATCTTGTAATTTAAATTTTTGAAACCTTTATACATGTTACTGTTTGAAATTTGAGTTAGTCGTTTGCACTTCTCCTGTCTAAATACCTTTGTATTCTTTGTTTTTATTTAATTATTTATTTATGTTGATAACAGGTTAAACAAGGAACCACTTAATCTGACATTCGGGAACGAAGGTAAGGGAGGTATTAATTTTATGTAAACGGTTACCAACACACATGTTGACTTAGATGCTGTGAAGGCAATCTGTAGTGAGTAAAGAATTCACTACTGCCCGGTCAGGTGGAGGGTCATGGCACCTAAGGACAGCAGATAGAAATGATATGTATGGAGAGGGTAACACTAACGTAGCACCAATGATAGAACTTTATGAATGTTTTATGCAGCAATATCAACCAAAGTGCGATGGGGGAAATTGTTGATTGCTATAGCATATGCATGCCACAATGATAGCACATGGATTGCACTATCATATTGTGTCACTATCCATGACATCTATTGTTTGTACAGTTTTATTGGTTGGCAGGGGTAGACCTGAGCCAAGCCAATTCAAGCTCAGATCATTGTTCCATTCAAACGAGTCAAACTTTAGATTTCTTAGAGTTTCAATTTCTTGAACTTTACTTGAGACAGATGTCTCGCTAGTGTCACTGAACAAAATTATGCTTTAATGGCGATTATTCTTCTTTGATAATTCTTTTTCTGCAATTTGTTTATTCCATATCTGCAATTTGTTTATACCATATCTGATAGGTATGAGTTTTACTGTGACAACGAGAATACATGTTTTAGAAAAAGAAATGTAGCTAAACATAAGTTGTACAACCTGGGATGGCGAAACCGGTGGAAGGAATGAATGAATTCACAAGAACAATGGTTATGGTTCCAATATTGAAGATGGATAATACTGCAGATGAAGCAGAGAAAGAACGTACATTCTCCCCGGAGAGGCCCTTCCATCTGTACACTTCTTACTGCTTCCTCAAGCTATTTCATGTCCGTCTCATCATTCCATGGCTTTACGTCCAACAAAACTAATGATTCTGTGATGATGTGGCACTTCTTTGCCATGTGTTCTGCTCTCTCAGTCCTTTTTTATTTAGCTTTGAAAAGTCAAAGTTTTTATTAAAAGAAGGATGCGGCGTCATTTCTGCTGGAGGAGAAAAAATATTTTGTATTTGGTTACATAACAAACAAATGCTGCTCTCTTTTCTGTTAAGGTGCGATGCTCGGCCCTTGTTTCTGTTTTTCTTCTCCTCAACTGAAGATTCTGGACAGCTTGATCCTGTGGCTGGAAGGGGATTTGCTGATTCCAGGTGGAGGCTGATGCTGAGTCCTGTAGCAGTATATATTCACCCTTGATTAATCAAAGGGTGTGTGTGTTGACTGTAACAAAAAAGGGGGGAGAGGCTAGGGTTTTTTCAGGTGTGTTCTTTCCTGTATTTTCTGGGATTTATCAGAGGATATCAAGCTCTGTAATCTGAAATACTTTCTGATTTAATGAATTTCAACCTTGCCTTGGGAGAGTGGATGTAGGCCTTGAGTGCCGAACCACTATACATGACTGTGTCATCTTGCTTGCTGTGTTTCAGATTATTTTTTATTTCTTCATCATTTTTCTGATGCCTATGATATATTCCATTTGCTCATTCAACACTTAATTTTTGTTTCTGAGTGCATTAAATCTGTCTTCAAGCCTTGAAATCTCAACAAACTGGTATCAGAGCTTGGTTCAGGGCACTTCAATTTAAAACTCAGAGAACTGATTTAGTGTTTATTGGCTAAATCGGGGTTTTTTTTTTTTTTTTTTGTGTTAAGTGTTGTTCTGGTTGTTTGTTTTTTAAAAATGTCCACCAAATTTGAGCTTGAAAAATTCACAGGCACTAATGATTTTGGGCTTTGGAAGATGAAGATGGAAGCTGTATTAGTAAAAGAAGGCCTAGCTCTGGCATTGAAAGGTGAATCAGAACTTCCAGCATCCATGACAGCAGTAGAGAAGCAGGATATGCTTGATAGAGCTAGAAGTTCCTTGATTCTTGGGCTGGATGATAAAGTTCTCCGGGAAATCAAAAAGGAGAAGACAGCTGCTGAGATTTGGAGTAAGTTAGACTCTCTTTATCTATCTAAAGCTGTGCCAAATATATTATATTTGAAACAACAACTGTTTGATTTTAAGATGGATGAGCAAAAATCCTTAAAAGATAATAAGGATGATTTCTTAAAAATAATACAAGATTTAGAAAGTATTTCTGTTGAAATTGCTGAAGAAGATCAAGCTGTAATTCTTTTAAATTCATTACCTAAATCATACTCTAATTTTGTGGAAACCTTGAAATATGGGAGACAAACACTGAAATTAGAAGAGGTAATACAAGCAATTTCAGCAAAGGATAGTGAAAATAGGATGAAAGATAGGCATAATGGAGATGGTGAAGGTCTTAGCATTAGAGGGAGATCAGAAAAGAGAAACTGGAAAAGAGGTGGACATAGTCAGGGTAAAAATAGGTCTAAGTCTAGGTCTGGTGTCAGAAAATGTTGTCATTGTCATAAAGAGGGACACTTCAAGAGAGATTGCCCTGAGAGGAAAAATAAGAAAAAGTCAGATAAAGAGAGTGAAGGTGGGAGTGTAGATGTAGCTGCTGAAGGATATGATAGCTCAGAAGTCTTGGTTATTTCTGATAGAAAATTGACTGAAGAGTGGATACTTGACACTGGGTGCACCTATCACATGACACCAAATAGAGAGTGGTTTAGTTCTTTTCAGCCTCTAGATGGTGGTAAGGTTTTGATGGGGAATAATGCTGCCTGTCAAATAAAAGGCATAGGCAACATTAGATTAAGTTTAGATAATGGTCAAGTCAAAACACTCACTGATGTAAGATACATTCCTGACCTAAAAAGAAATCTGATTTCTCTGGGTACTCTTGATGCTAATGGTTTTAGTTACAAAGCAGTGAATGGGAGTTTGAAGGTGATGAAAGGGTCTTTAGTAGTTATGAAGGCTGAGAAAAAGAATGGGTTATATGTGTTAAATGGGGAAGTTAAGTGTGGTACAGCAGCTGTAACTTTTCCAGAGGCACCAGATAAGGCTATTCTTTGACACCAAAGACTTGCCCATGTTAGTGAAAAGGGTCTAATAGGATTAAGTAGACAGAATCTGCTTTGTGGGGATAAAATTGAGAGATTAACATTTTGTGATCATTGTGTTTATGGCAAGATGAGAAGAGTCAAGTTTGGTTCTGGTCAACATTACTCAAAGGCTCCACTTGAGTATGTTCATTCAGATGTTTGGGGGCCTTCTAGACATTATTCTCTTGGTGGATGCAGGTATTTCATCAGTTTTGTGGATGATTTCTCTAGGTATGTTTGGGTTTATTTCTTGAAGACCAAGGATGAAGCATTTCTAAAGTTTAAGGAATGGAAAACCATGGTGGAGACTCAAACTGGGAAGAGATTGAAGAAGTTCAGAACTGATAATGGCCTGGAATTTGTTAATCAAGAGTTTGATAATTTTTGCAAACTGAATGGCATTGTGAGGCACAAGACTGTGAGTAATACACCTCAGCAAAATGGCTTATGTGAGCGGATGAACATGACTATTTTGGAAAAGGTGAGAAGTATGCTTTCATGCTCAAAATTACCAGTAAAATTTTGGGCTGAAACTGTACATACTGCAGTCTACCTCATCAACAAGACACCTTCCTTAGCAATAGAATTTAAGGTTCCTTTGGAGAAGTTTAATGGTCATATGATTAAACTAGATAACCTTAAAGTTTTTGGCTGCTTAGCTTATGCTCATGTTAAGGATGACAAACTTAAACCAAGGGCTGTGAAATGCATTTTTCTGGGGTATCCTGAGGGTGTTAAAGGCTACAAACTCTGGAACTTAGAGGCTAAAAAATGCATTGTAAGCAAGGATGTAATTTTCAGAGAGGAAGTATTACCAGGACTTGAGAAAGAAATTCAGAATTCAGAAAAAATTTCATCTGAGTCAGATAAATTAGAGCTTGAGTTGAATTCTTCTCAATCTAGACAGAATTCAGATCAAGGTGGAGCACCTGATGCTGAAATTCAAGTGGAAGCAGAAGCTGAACCAGAGGAAAATGATTCAGAATTGGGAGACTACCAGTTGGCCAGGGATCGAATTAGGAGGGTAATTAGACCTCCAAACAGATTTGGGTATGCTGATCTTGTTGCCTATGCATTACAAGTAGAAGAAGACTTGAATGATGAACCTGAAACATATCAAGAAGCTGTGACTGGAAAAGAGAAACTTCAGTGGAGAAAAGCAATTGATGAAAAGATTAATTCTCTGATGAAAAATGAAACCTGGACACTAGTGGATAGACCCAAAAATTGTAGAGTGGTGAAATGTAAGTGGATTTTTAAAAGAAAATCTGGAGTGAACCCCTTTGAACCTCAAAGATTCAAGGCTCGTTTGGTGGCAAAAGGATTTACTCAAGTTGAAGGTATAGACTACAAAGAAATCTTCTCTCCTGTAGTCAAGCATACTTCTATAAGGGTGTTATTGTCACTGGTTGTGCAATATGACCTTGAATTGGAGCAATTGGATGTAAAGACAGCATTCCTACATGGAGACCTAGAAGAAAAGATTCTGATGGAGCAACCTGAAGGTTTTGAAGAAAAAGGCTGCAAAGGTAAAGTTTGTTTACTTAAAAAGTCTTTGTATGGCTTGAAACAATCACCACGACAATGGTATAAAAAGTTTGATTCTTTTATGCTTGAAATTGGTTTTTTGAGATGCAATTATGATAGTTGTTTTTATTTTAAGAAAATTTCAGATATGACTCATGTTTATTTACTTTTGTATGTGGATGATATGCTCATTGCTTGCCATAACAAGTCTGAAATAACTTGGCTTAAGAAGATGTTGAATACCAAGTTTGAAATGAAAGAGCTGGGTCAAGCACAGAAAATACTTGGCATTTCTATAATCAGAGAAAGAGAAAATGGCAAGTTAAAGTTGTCTCAACAAGAATATGCTGAGAAGATATTGCAAAAGTTCAACATGAGAGAGTCCAAGGCTGTTCAGACTCCACTTGGACAACATTTCAAGCTGTCACATGATCAAAGTCCACAATCAGAAGAAGAGAAAGAGAAAATGGCTAAAGTGCCTTATGCTAATGCTCTGGGAAGTCTGATGTACCTGATGATGTGTACAAGACCTGATTTGGCCTATGTTGTGAGTCTTGCAAGCAGATTTATGAGTAATCCAGGGAAGGTACATTGGAATGCTTTGCAGTGGATATTGAGATATGTGAAGGGGACAACTTCTGTTGGTATTGAATACAAAAAGAATCAACTGAATGAATATTGTGTGGAAGGGTTTGTAGATGCTGATTATGCTGGAGATACAGACAGGAGAAAATCCACTACTGGATTTGCATTTTCAGTATGGGGAAATGTGGTGAGCTGGAAATCTAAACTTCAGCACATGGTGACATTGTCTTCTACAGAATCAGAATATGTAGCCATTACTGAAGCTGCAAAAGAAGCTAGATGGTTGAAAGGTCTAGTAGGTGAGCTGGGAATTTTTCAGAAACTGGTGGTGATTCAGAGTGATAGCCAAAGTGCTATTCACTTGTGCAAAAATCAAATTTTCCATGAGCGTACTAAGCACATAGATGTACGCCTTCACTTCATCCGGGAACTCATTGAAAATGGTGAGATAAAAGTGGAAAAGGTGGCTGGTTCAAGCAATCCAGCAGACATGCTTACCAAGTCAGTTTCTGGTGAAAAACATAGGCTCTGCATGAGCCTATTGCATGTTGAATAAAATGATAAATAGATACCAAGGCAAGGGAAGTATTCTGAAATGTCAAAGGAAGTACCAAGGTGGAGAATTGTGATGATGTGGCACTTCTTTGCCATGTGTTCTGCTCTCTTAGTCCTTTTTTATTTAGCTTTGAAAAGTCAAAGTTTTTATTAAAAGAAGGATGCGACGTCGTTTCTGCTGGAGGAGAAAAAATATTTTGTATTTGGTTACATAACAAACAAATGCTGCTCTCTTTTCTGTTAAGGTGCGATGCTCGGCCCTTGTTTCTGTTTTTCTTCTCCTCAACTGAAGATTCTGGACAGCTTGATCCTGTGGCTGGAAGGGGATTTGCTGATTCCAGGTGGAGGCTGATGTTGAGTCCTGTAGCAGTATATATTCACCCTTGATTAATCAAAGGGTGTGTGTGTTGACTGTAACAAAAAAGGGGGGAGAGGCTAGGGTTTTTTCAGGTGTGTTCTTTCCTGTATTTTCTGGGATTTATCAGAGGATATCAAGCTCTGTAATCTGAAATACTTTCTGATTTAATGAATTTCAACCTTGCCTTGGGAGAGTGGATGTAGGCCTTGAGTGCCGAACCACTATACATGACTGTGTCATCTTGCTTGCTGTGTTTCAGATTATTTTTTATTTCTTCATCATTTTTCTGATGCCTATGATATATTCTATTTGCTCATTCAACACTTAATTTTTGTTTCTGAGTGCATTAAATCTGTCTTCAAGCCTTGAAATCTCAACAGATTCACCAGCTGAGAATGAAAAACAAAAACATTTAGAGTCTAAGGAGCACAAGTGCGGGTGTCGAATTTCTGGATAAAAAATTAACAAGATGAGAAGTCTACATTCTTTATTCTTTCCAGATGCCTTAAATGGCTGCCGCACGCCATTCAGCAGCCTTCTTTTCCTCTTCTGTCTCCTTGCCAAGCAGATCGACGTCATCGTCATCATCATCTTCATGGCCGCAGCCTGGGAATCATATGTATACAAGTAATCCGAACCCATGACCAAGTTTCAGCAGGCAAGGACAAATAAAAACCAAACTATACTTGCCTTTGTGTCTGCAACTGTAGGGGTTGCGATCGCCTCTTCTGTAACAGGAGCAAATTCCTCCACAGTGACTCTGGACCCTTCTGCCGAAACACAGAACAATAAACATTGAAAAATAGAACAATAGACAACACAGAAAAATGCCTAAACTGAAGAACTTAAATCAAGGAAACAGCCAAGAAAATAACTTACGAAATCCTTAAAAGTGCATCAATATGATTGTACCAACGAGCTGCATTCACATATTCAATGGATAGTGCCTTTGCAAGAGTGGAATAAACTGTAATATCATTATTCTAAGTAGGACAAAATGCTTAAACTTCATCAAGCAAAATTAACCATCATCATCATCATCATCATCATTCATCACTATCATTCATCACTATTCTTAGGGGAATACTGACATTCATGTGTCATTAATATGTGATTTTGAGTTAAAAAATTAAAAAAACTCTCAATCACTTATATTTTGTTACCAAAATTGGTACTAAATATAAGAGTAGATAAACTAAAACTTATAGTTAAATTAAACTATCTTCGAACATTTCCATCACAAACTTCGCCATTATTAGTAGCTTTAAGTATTGAAAAATTGAGAAAAATCAACCAAAAAAATAGAGGATATGATCAGTAAAATAATAAATTGGTATATAAAAGTTTAAAGAGTCCAGTCTTTTTCATAAGAAATAACCATAAATAAAATATGACCAATGATTAAATTATTATTGGAACAAATGTTCAATTGAGTATTGAAAGTTCTGAGTTTTCGTGAAATTAAATTAGAAAAATGATCAATTGTAATCTAAAGCACGCTATAATTTAAGAGCTTCAAAACAGAAAAATTTAAGAGCTTGCATTGAAAATCCGCGTAGCACATAATTATTTATTGGTAGTTAGTAACACAATCCAATTCCAGGCAAGAAAATCCAGAGAACATCAAAATGACAGTCAAGGGAATCTGTGTCCATTGACGTGCCAAGTTGTCTGCCTATCATCAGCTTCCGTACGTGAGATAAATCCAGCCTGAAAGCACACTGAATTGCATTAAAAACAGGCACTTCAACATTCTGGAATAGACAAGTACAGAGCATAGAGTACGCATGTAAATTGCAGAAAGTTAGCCGAGTAGTTCAAAAGGCAATATAAAATAAGCTTTAACTTGAAACCATTAAACTATTATTCAGGAAGTCACATAAACCATATAAAGCATACCATAGAGAAAGTTCCAAGATTGGGCATATAATGAAGATTTGGCAAACAAGAAACCATAGAAATGGGGACATAACCACATTGATTTTTACTTACATCACATTTTCTGTCAGCCGATTTCAACCTTCAACTTTGTGTGTACCAAATATGCAGTATGCTGTAAAATACAATTAATATTTCCATTAATAATAACGATAATAACAATAACAGCATAGCCTTTTGTTATTTGTATAATTGAATTGATATCCTACAAAAGGTTTTAACATGCAAAACAATCAAAAAATAATTTTTTTACGATTATAGATAAAAGAGTTAATTGAATAAGAGAAGTCACTGAAAAAAGTTGAAAGAAGATTTAACAAAAAAAATAAATTAAATTAAATATGTAAGTCTACTTACCATGTAGAAAAAAGAACAAATTGGCTACATTTTTTTAGGGCATAACTATAAAAAAGATACTTACTAATTAATAGTACGTGTTGAAGACATAAAACCATACAAAACAGGGCTTTAGACATTTTTATTTTTTCACTAAATTTTTTGACATTTTATTCAATACAACTTACTGTTCATTCTTCATCCATTGCTTGTATATTTGTGAATAAGGAGACCATCTATCTAAAATTTCATATGATCTCTGAAAATCTCCCATGTTGTCATGTTTCCGGCAGCAATCTAGACAACACTTCAAACAATCATCAACAGAGCAATTTACAGTATTCAATCTCTTATCTCTGTCTACTCTTGCTTCTTTTCTCAAATCATCATCTTTAGCATACAACAATCTTACTCCACATTTTTTCACCTTGGATCTAGCCCAGCCATTCTTAGTTTCATGTTTAAAAAAGAACTCAATGCGACCCTTGCTATTCAAATTGAGTGTAAGCAATTCCAAGGACATCATTCTGATATCATATCCCAAGAATATATGATCTGATTGAATAAACGCTACTCTATCAGTAAGTTTGCCACTGGAAATTTTCTTTCCGTTAACAATAACGGAAAATCCAACATCCAGAATTGCAAGTTTTTGGTAGTCTTGTAATGGTACAACAACACACAGAATGAAACCAATGAAGTTATCATTGAGCCAACCTTCTGGAAGCTCTATAAAATCTGCAGTGCTTTTATAGGCAAACCAACTTGGAATTTCGCTTCCAGGGTAACACATAAAAGCACAGCCCATATCGTCTTCCGTTTCCTGCACGAAGCAAATCATCAACTTTTAACCTTCTTAGTTACAGTTCCTCTTCAAAATTGTAAGAATAATATTGTTTTTAAAATTGTATTGAATTTAACAAAAATTAAGTAATTTTGCTGATCCAAATCATTATTATTTACAGATTCCAAAGGTTTAAGTTTGAGAAGATAGTTGACCACCAATTTTGTTTATATTTATTTTTATATTCATTTGATATTAAAATTATCTAGTTTAGACTTAGAGTATTATCTTTATACACACAGACACACAGACACACACACACACACACACACACACACATTGCATTCTAGTTCCAACTTTAATTTTTTTTCTTTCTTTCTTTATTTTCATTTTGTACATTTGTGGCAATTTTTTTTGGCTTGAGGATTTTTTTCCTTCTGACTACAATTATTTCGTTAAAAAATTAAATATATTATATTATCACTTATGTTTTCTTACCATTTCAGTCTATATGCATTGAAATTTGTCAAAAACTCTAGGAATGACCAAAGCTGCTCTTATCATGAAAGAAAACTAAAAAATTAAAACTATGGTAATACGCTTAAAGTGTAACTAAATACCTATAAAATATGACATTTGCAGATAATGGGATATAATTTCCTGAATAAATCTAAAGAAAACCTCTACTATAAAAAAAATAATGTTTTTTTATATCTTATTTACTTAATAAAACAGAGGAAGCGAAAGTGACAAACTTACTTCAAAGTGATACATCTCGTCTGTTCTTCTTTCAATCTTCAAGAGCTCATTTTCCATGTCTAATTGTAATTTGCTACAATTACTGAAATAGAATAATCCACTATCAACCTGCATACTAAACCATGAAGTTGGTAAATTTGATAATGATTCAAGTGAGATGCAATTTTGTGCATCTATTATCTCGCATGGAAGCTCCGGTAAGAATTTAAGCCTCTTGCAATTACTTAAACCAAGCACTTTCAACCTAGAGAGGTCTTTGATGCTCACTGGTAGGCTCTGGAAATTGTTTTGGCCAATAAATAAAAGTTGCAATGACAGTAATTGGCCAATATTGTCGGGTAACTCTTCAATATTACAATCCTCCAACCTTAGTATTCTCATTTTTTGGAAAACCAATAAATGGACGAGTGGGATACTCGATTGCTTCTGTATCTTACACCTGGTCAAAAATAATTTTTTAAGATTGATCAATTTTGTTAAAAACATTGGCATTTTTGCATCCTCCAATACAAGTTCCTCCAGAGTTGTTAAATTTTCCAGGTCATTTGGCCATCTGTCAAGTTTGAAACAACCAGAGAGAAAAAGACATTTAAGAGATTTCAACCCACAAACACTCTCTGGTAACCTCTCAAGCCTTGAACAATTTTGAAGGCTCAATTTTTGTAGTCTAGATAGGTGTTCTATTGATATCAATTCTTTTATCGCAGTTCCATCTAAATATAGCTCCTCAATTGTGACCGGGAGATGTGGAACTGTTTTGAGATTTGAGCAATTGGAGAGATTAATTTTTCGAAGAGATTTCCAATGAACACTTGGAAGATTAACAAAACCTCTGCAGCCTCGTAGATTCAGGATAACAAGTTCAGGGAGATTATGGATAGATGAGAAATTCTCACGCAAATTTGTACAACCTTTTAGAATCAAGCTCTCAAGATTTGGCATGAGTGAAAAATCTGGCATTCTACTTAGATGCTTAGAGTCGCTGAGGTCAATATGTTTCAAATTAACAAGTTTCTGTATATAATAAGATTAAAAAAAAAAAGAATTAAAACAACATCAATATTGATAAAGCAAATAAAATAGCAATATGTAAGTTAACAAATACCTGGTTACCGGTCCAAAGTTCTTTGACTTTGCTATTACATATGCGAAGTGCAACAAGGTTCTCTGGATTAAAATTCGGTGGCAATGATTCTGCAGAATATCCATCCCAGCAAAGGTATCTTAGCTCACAGAAATCAAATTTAAGGACCCCAAAACCATGCACTTTCTTTTCATCCCTCAAGCTATTTTCTGATACCTTCTTTTCATGCTTAAACCCATAAAATTCCAAGAATCTTAGGTTTTGCATGTTGTTGAAAGCTTTGGGTTTTAAATGCAACTCTGTTGCTTTAGAAATATCCAAACGTATGCTTCGAATTGCTCTAGTTCCCTGATAATAAGGAGCAAAGTGATCAACAGTCAATTTCAAAATACATCAATTCATAAGTATTTTAATTTCAAATAACAAGTATATATTCTTTTCAATTTTCTCATGTATAAAGTAGAACTAAAAAATTATTGTTTTGGCTCTTACCTCATTATTCTTCAATACTTTTAAGATATCCTTGTGATACCATAAACGACTTCATTTGCCAGGATCATTAATTGATTCTTGCCGAACAATTTTTTTACCCATTTCTTGAAGTAAATCATGCATTTCTATCTTGCCAAATGATTCAGTTATTAGAAGAGACCTTTCAATGAGAACATTTATATAAATATGAGAGTCGAAGTCACCGGCATTCAAGATTGCTTCTATAAGATCTCTTTTATAACCTTTAAAGAAACATGCAATATCCAAAAATACATCCTTCTCATCATCATTTAATCCATCATAACTTATTTTTAACACCTTCAAAATATTCCCTTGAGTACTACTACCTTTCAAGTTCTTTAATTCACTTTCCCATTCTCTCATTCCTCTATTGAATAGAGATCGACCTAAGACTTTAAGAGCCAGTGGAAGACCTTTACAACATCCTACTATACTCGCTGATAGCCCAATGTAATCTAATGTTGGACTATTTTCTCTAAATGCATGTAGCTTAAAAAGTTGAAGAGCTTCATCAAAACATAACTCTTTCATCTCGTGTATGTGATGCACTTCACAATTTGTTAGCACGTGTTTATCCCTTGTCGTTATGATTATTCGACTTTCTAAATTCAAGCAGTTAGAAATTTCCATTAAAAAGTCTGTTTGTTCTAAATTTGTAGTCACATCATCAAACACAATCAAAACTTTCTTGCGGCTAAGCCATTGTCTTTGGAAGTTAAATCCAATATTAGGATGTAAATCCCGTAAAAGTGCATGACTAAATTTTTGGCGAATTTCATTTAATCCCCCACTTTTCTCTGATTCTTCTCTAATATTTTTTACAAAGTAAGAAGCTTCAAACCTTCTAAAGATTTTGTTAAATACAACATCAGCAAGAGTAGTCTTACCTATGCCCCCAATGCCCCAAATTCCAATCTTGTGAACACCCTTCGTACATAATAAATATTCAATCTCCTCAATCGATGAATCTAGTCCAACTAGGTTTTTGGTGTCAATTGTTTCGGAGTCGTAAGACAATTTTTCAAAGATATCATCGAGAATATTCTTTACAAGTGATGCCTCACTCCTGAAAGTAAAAAATAAATTAATTAAATGATACCAAAATTAAATGACCAAAAACGAAATAAAAAAATGTAACATAACTTTAATTCTTTTCTACTTTGTTCCAAAAGATCTTTCTCTGAAACACCCATCTGTGGTAAATTTGAAAAAGAAAATAAAATAAATTGCTGAACGTAAGATTATTACGTAAAAGGCATCGACAAATACATTTACAATTACCTGTGGTTCTTTAAATCAAAACCAGATAGGTTAGCTGCATCCCTCAAAGCAGTTCTCCACCTCTGCAACATCTCTGAATCATCCATAAAACGCTTTTCAAGCTCAGAAAATGCTTTCCCAAAATCCCCAGTTTGATTCCTGACATCTGATGGATCTACCTCATAGAAGATAGGAATTACGAGCTGATCATACTTGCTCTTACATTTAAGTATCTTTTCAAGTTCTTTGAGACACCATCTTGAGGAAGCGTACCCTTTAGAGAAAATGATAACTGAGATCTTTGAAAGCTTAATTGCCTTCAAAAGAGATGGAGAAATTTCTTCACCTCTGATAAGTTTGTCATCAATGAAAGTTCTGATCTTTTTCTGACAAAGGGCTTCATATAGATGGCTGGTAATCTTTTTCCGGGTGTCCAGACCATGGAAACTAAGGAAAACCTCATACTCTAGTTTAGGAGTAATGGAAGAAGAAGAAGAAGAAGAAGCCATTAACTGAAACCGATGAGAGGCATTTGACATTAACAAAGAGCGCTAAATTAAATATCACATAATTCAATTTGCCACTCCCTTCTCCACCTACCGTAACAATCCTCCACCACAAACAGCCGATCAAAATTTGTATTTAATAATTCAATTAGTTGAGATTAAATTTTAAAATATTAGGTGTCATTGCTACACTAATTTAATATTATGATCTTTATCTTCTACTGTAGTTCAACCAAAACCTTGAAATTTTAAATGGATTAGTTAAGAATAAATTTTAAAACACTAACTGTTATTGTCAACAAAAAAAAAATTATGATGTTTATCATCGGCTTTACTTCTCTTTTAACTTAAATTTATTGATCCTTGTAATAGTTCCTGGCCAGGCATTGATTTTACGAGGCCAACTCATATAACATATATATATATATTTTTTTTACTTAAAATTATGTACATTTTTAAGGAGCATCAATTATAATGTTATATGAAGAAGAAGAAAAAGAAGAAGAGGAAGCCATTAACTGAAAGTGATGAGAGGCAGTTGGCATTAACAAAGAGGGCTAAACTAAAACATTACCTCATTGAGAAACTGAATTTGTATTCCACAATATCTAAGTCTTTGCTTGATGTACAGGTCCACATTGAGGGCTGCCATTTGATTTCTCTTACATTTTGTCTCAAAATCGTAATTAGAGGGGAAATAATATAATATAATTTATTAATACAGGCACTTATATGTCTTTTGCAGCAGGGTCGAAATAGTCATTTTGCTAGTCAGATATTTTAATAACCTTGGCTATATAAACCAATGTTACCTCAATCGATAAAAGAAAAGAGAATTCTACTTGACCATAAAGTAATGTTATCTCTTCATTATTGAATACTATATATTAATTATTATTGTGGATTTATATTTCAAACGTTCAAGTTCACCTACTCATGAAGATTATACAAATGGTAAGAATCATCTATCAATAAAATAAATTGTGTATTAGGTTTAATCTCAATTACACAAATTTTTTTCTTGGTCAGAAAAATCATATAGTTGTTAATTAAAATAATATTTTTATATGTTTAAATGATATTAATTAATTTTTTATATATTAAAAAGATAAAATTAAAATCTTAATTTAACACTTGATTTACTTTCTCTAAGGAACATGATTAGATACGATAAATAATGGTTAAAAGACTATTAATTGTTATAAACTTTAAAATTACTTTTTAACACCTTAATTATAATTTATTATATCTAATCATTATTTATCGTATCTATATTTATCACTGATTTTGAAGGTAAACATCTCTTGACGGAACATTTAGAAAATAAACCAGCTACACATTACCAGGCCATAAATCAGTAAGCATAAAACACTTCACACCTTATATATATATCACTCCTGTATTACTAAAATCTGTTACATAGAGGCACTGCAATCAAAATAGTCTGATATAGTAGCTAACCCCATTTACTAAACAAAGGAAAAACAGATCCTAAGATGATTGTGGTGTCATCCATAAGTTATTTGATTCACAACATACTTCTAAATTAGAATAACCAAACAATCTACTACACAAGCATAAACATGATAAATTCCAATAAAACTACCTGGAAAGCACAGGAAACAGCCTAACAGAAAACCAAACATTTTCAACACTATAAAAACATGAAGCTTCTAAATCAAAACTACACTCGGAGCTACTTATACAACGAAAACTTCATCTGCCTCGATTTTCTTACCAGCCAAACAGAAAATAATTGAAGCTTCTAGATTAACCAGTTTCAAATTGATTAATCAGTACCTGACATGCTACTTATATTTAATTTAAAAAAAAAAAAAACTCTGAATGCAATAAAATGCAGAAAAAAAATTAGAAATTGTCACATTTCGATTTTCTAAAGAGACAAACAGAAAATTAAGCAGCCTCAAAACTCAAAAACATGAAGTTTCTAAATCAAAACCACCTTATAAGTTAAAAATCTACTTATGCAACAAAAACGCTGCGTTCGAGCGCCGAGAAAATGCAGAAAGATTCAAAACTAGTAGCCCATCGGTTTCCTTCTAGAAAGACCGAAAACCGAAAATTCTTGAATCTTCTAAATTTATTAAATAATAATATATTCAAGTAAATTAAAATTTAAAAACGAAAACAAGTGAGAAAGAAATAAGTTACGAGCCACCAGGATTCGAAGAAAAAGCAGAACCAGATTTGAAATGTACCTTGCAGAAATGAGAGCGGAAGATACAAATAAGGCGTTTAAGGCTTTGTTTGAATGGAGGCTCTGATTGATCTTGTCTTGGGTTTGGTTTTGCTGAAACGCGGCTTCATAAGATAGCGGCAACTGTTTGAGGTGAGGAGTTCGGTAGTTTCGTATATCTCCTCATAAATATACAGATAAACAAGGCCAAAGCACATATTCCCTCCCAAGGTTATCAGAAAGGACAATTCTAATCTTCCTACTTTTAAAGAGCCAAACACCCACTTATTAACCAAAATTAACAATTAAATTTAACAGCCAGTGGTTAAATATTAACAGTTAGAATGATAGTTTTGTCTTTTTGGTAAAACAGAATTTTAAAAATAATAAAATAACTATTATTAAAATAAATTATAAAAATATGTTTAAAAAATAACCACCATCGCGATAGCATACCAATGGAAATGGTAGCATATAATCGATTCAAAAAACTAAAAACGACCTCCTAGTCTGTCTCTACTATCAACCATAATAAAAAATAATCGAAAATGATAGTTTTAACATCATTGATCGTTGATTGATAATAAAAATAGTCAGATCTGACAACCCTATGAACCAAGGGGTCGTTTCTGGCCTCTTGGTTCAATTATCGGAGGCCATCACCGCTGTTAGCAATGACTTAATTTTTTTTATATTTTTAATATTTTTTAAAATTTTTTTGAAATTTTAATATATTTTATTTAAATATTAAATTATATTTTTATAATATTTATTTTTTTGATAAGGTTAATTGTAGCATCCCAGGTTAGAAAAGCCCATAGGGATAGAGTTTTGGGGTTAGAAATAGAATTCTGAAGTAGATTGGGAGTCTAGAAGAATTCAGGGGTGAGTTAGTAAGTTTTTCAAGGTTGTGTGGCCTTCGTATGATACTTTTAGGGAGGTTTCAATCATGCGAAGCGCAGGAAATGGATTATATTCATTTTCCCTGGTGCACTCCCGTGTGCCATGCCCTGCACGCCCGTGCAGGTGGGATTAAAGAGAGAGAGACAGGAGATTTAGTTCATTTTCTCACCCATTTCAGCATTTTCCTTCTCCATTTCAGCAGCTCCCAGCCCTAGACGCGAGATCCAGCTTCCAGCGGCTCCCAATCCAACAAGAGAGCAAAGAGAATATCTTGAGTTAGAGAGTTCCAACAGCCATGTCAAGAGGTAAGTTTTCTCTTACTTCTTCCGGCATTCCCAACTTGCATTTTGATGTGTGATGATATTGGAAATGTGTGTTTCCATTTCCAGCATGTTATGTATGATTGGCTGTTTCTTTGATGATGATATGAGGCCTTGTATGATGATTTCCACCCAGAATGCATGCTTGCTTGTTTGTGAGTGTGTTAGTGAGAGAAAGGATAGATTTTCATGGTGGAATGAGTGTTGATTGATGAAGGATGAAATTGATGCATGATATGTGTTTATTGAAGTGCCTTGGATGTTTGATTTCTGTTAATTTGACTTTGGTTGAGATTTGGTTGGGTTTCCTACAGTTTCAAGCGAGCCATGTCTAAGCAGGACAAGACGCACGGTCGTGTGCCCGCAAGAGCACGCCCGTGTGCCCTTGTTTCTGCAAGGACACGACCGTGTGCACGAAGTGCACACGGCCTAGAATGCAAGGACACGACTATGTGTCCTGAGGGACACGGTCGTGTGTCCTTCCTTTGCGTGAATTGGCCAGAATTTTTCAAAAGCGCACACGACCTGAAGCACGGCCAGAGCACGGTCACGTGTGTCTGGGCACACGCCCGTGTGTTTGGGCACACGCCCGTGTGCCCTTGGCCAGTACGGTCGTGTGTGCGCATGCACGCTCGTGCGTCTTCTTTGCACACCCGTGCATCAGCTTCATTTTCCAGAAATTTTAGAAATTGATTAAGAAAGACTTGGTAATCTATCCAGAAGGCTAATAATCACCAAATAAGTCAGAATTCAGATAAGAAATGATGCATATGCATACATAACATAGCATGTAGCCTGAAAGAGGATCCAAAGATCTGAATTCACTAGTTTTTAACATTCAGAACCTGATATACGGGTTACAATTTTGGGTGAACTCGAGGGGGCATCTGTGGGACCCAGCTTTCTGACACCAATCAAACTGCTCAATACAGTATTCAGCTTTCTAGCCTGTAACTAGAATGTTCAGCCCACTTGGCCAGGATGTCGAATCCCTGTGTTCATCAGCCTGATCAGCATAGCAGGTACCTTTAGGTACATTTAGAGATTCGCATGCATGCATATCTAGATATCAGTATCATGCCATGTCATGCATTACAGGAAATGGTTAATAATGAGAAACAGCTAATCCAGTAATCAGATTCAACACCAACAAGCGACTAGATGTATGATTAGGGTCGAGGCCAGGTATGTGTGTTTTGCTTGTTGCTTGCTTGGGTCGAGGGAAGTAAGGAATGCTTACTGGGTGATCTTTATCACTCATCCTTTTCCTTCTTCCTTCTTTTTCAGGTTTTGTTACTGCTGGCGAGGAGCGGGTGGACCGAGGCTTACAAGAGAGGACCCCACACATACTTTCTAGATGTATTTTAGTTTCAGTTTGGACCTGATGGGTCTTGTAAATGTAAATGTAATCAGATGTACAGAACAGTTATAGATTTTTATGAGAAAGCCATTATGGGCTCATTGTACATTGTTTTCAGTTTATTTTTTCAGCTTCTGCTTATGTAATGTAATCAGTAGCAGTAGTTCTTTTTCATAGGATTCCCATCGTGGGTACCCAATTTCCAGTTACTAAATAAAAGAACAGTAATTTTCAGCAGCAGGGGTACTCGTGGCGGCGGGTCCTACATTATTAGTATCAGAGTGTGTTCTCTGTGCCATTTTAGTAAAG
>JAJEJH010001722.1:0-18836 GCA_026122585.1 Anacardium occidentale
TTGAAACTAAATTACGTTTTTATTTATATTATTTTCTCCCAATTTCAAACCTAATTAAATTTTTTTTTTTTTTTACACTTACTTTCCCTTAATTAATATTGAAACAAATGTTTTTTTTGTTTAGATTCAGGTTCAGTTTTCGTGTGATTAGAAATATTTAAAATAAAGTTACAATTTATGTAAGAAATAAAAGTTAAAAAGTTTTAACCAAAACATAAAATAAAGTATGAGTGCATTCAGAAATTATAAGTGGGATGTCAGTAAAGTTCTTGTCAAATTATAAAAAAAATCACTTGTTCAATGAAGGGGCCTTAAACTAAGAAACAAAATGATAAGGGCATCAAAAAAGTGATGGCATCATTCACAATACTAAATCTAATTTTCCCAATTTGGCAGGAGCTCTCTATAACTGCCCGACATAAAAAAACAAGACAAGAGTAGAGAAAAGAAAAGAAAAGGGATCAAAAGGTTGTCAATAATGGTTTTACAATTACTTTTTATATCATAACAAATTATTAAAACAACACATTAATAATTTAGTCTTTTCTTCTTAAAACAAAACACTTCAGTCTAGCAACTGTATATAATTTATAATTCATCAAAAGTTTCCTCATCCGAGTGAAATTCCAGGGATGCCACCGCCAGCTCTACTTTTTTTTCGAGATAATGACCAATTTTTTGATGTCCAACCGTGAAAGCCAAATTTGCCGGAGTGTTTTCCCCGGAATAAGGGGGAAACGATGGTAATGCAGGTGCTGCACCTTTAGAGATAAGAAACTCAACCGTGTTCTTTCTGTTTATCCAAACAAATTCAAGTTAGAAAAAGGAAAACATTCCTAATCAAACCTGTAAGTTAGCGGAAAACATGAGCTATCACCTGCCACAATATGCTGCCCAGTGAAGTGCAGTACATCCATTTTTATCACTGAAATTGATATCAATTTTAGCATCAACAGTTAAGGCTTCTATGGCCCAATCATAGCCAAGAGCAGCTGAGAGGTGTATCACACCGACACCACCCTCGTCCCAATCAGTCACCCCATTCCCACCTTCTGATGCCTTCTCCTGGAGCCAATAATGAAACTTCTGCAGAACATCAAGAGAAAAAAAGAAGAAATTTTAATAAAATTAAAAGAGTGATTACTTAGTACATTAACACAATAAAAGCATTTCTTGTTACCTCTCTTAATGAATTTTCCGTCATAATGCTGTTAAGACAACTTGGAGATAGCATGTTTTGCAATCTTATAAGGAGACTTTTGTTTGTTATGTCACCAAAATAATCAGCAGGATCCACAGCAGGGAAGCAAGTCTGCAAAATCAACTCATTATAAAGGGAAAAAGAAATATTAAGTTAGAAAATATTAGTTACATTTGTGTCGAGTGTCAACAATCAAACACATCTACTTCAATGATTTTCAGATGTTATACTCTTTTTGTGATTGAACTATGTAGACACTCCACAGAAATTACCATTACCTTATAGACTAAGTTATTTTAGTAATACAAAGAAAAGTTTTTTGTCAAAAAGTACTAATATTTATCATGCTTCACCTCAGAAGACGGTTCCATATACTTCATCAACTCTGGCAATTCAGATGGGCTACCGGGTGTAGCAGGGGCTGCTTTGGTGGGCTTTTTTTTGCCCCGTCTAGAAATCTTATTGTTTTCCTGATTGTTGCATAAAAAATAAAATAAAATGAAAGAGTAAGACTCAAAATCTGGCTCGGAACAATTTGCCCACCTAAAGAATCATGAGTTTAGGGTATAGCCTACAAAAAACATCCCTAATATAATCAACATCAATGCTTGGAGCAACCTTGTCTGAGTATAATGAACAGACTAATCACAGTAATTGAAAGGCACGATGTGAGCTAACCTGTTCTCGTCGGTAATGAAAGAGAACTATATCTCCATGTTCACTGCATCAGTAGTATTCAATTAGCTTGGCAGGAATAAGAAACCGAAATCAATCCACAAAGAATTTGTACTTTCAGGCAAAAAAGTGAACTCATCTCAACCTGAAGCATTTTCTTTCAAATCGACTGGAAAAAAATACTGGTTTAAGGGACAGATATTAGAGGAGTAAGCATAATTAATTTTACAGAGCATACATCCACATTTTCACAAACTAAAGATCGAGAAGGGCAGCAACTATTAAAGAAAAAATTAGAAAAAACTTAAACACCAAATGAAACAGAAACAATATCTTCTGCTACGCATTTCTGAACAAAATCACTATGAATTCCTACTTATTAATCATCTCATATCTTCGCCTGACAAAATTTTTGTCTTCTTCTCCATATGCATAGTAACACCTCAACCTCTTGACGCCGCCAACCTAAACACAAATTCACAGTTATTAATCTACTAAATTGATAGCATTGCATACAAATTCTACAAAAATGAATGCCTATGCATATTGAAATCTCTTTCAAATCCATTCAAATTATTGCAAAAAACCTTGAGTTCCGAATGAGATTCTTGAATTGTTTTCCCGTCCTTCTTTTTAGCGTAGACATGACCGTCCTTCTTAAATTCTCTAAGCCTTTCCCTGCCAACTAGAAATAATGCTCCACCTGAAAATAAAACAAATGTAAATCAAGCAACTGGCAAAATATATATGTAAAAAGTTTGATAAAAGGGTCCAAAAGGAAACAACTTATCGGCCTTTCTTGTCGGTGAAATAAACGTATATTAAAGGTGTTATGGTTTGCAAATATGTCAGAGACTTCAGCTGGTTCGAACCATCGGAGTGGAGCCTGTCTCCGTATTTCTTCGGCAGCTGCATAATGTAAATCCCATCAACGTCATTTAAACCAATATAACAATTCAAATCTTCTCAACTATGGAGCCTGTTCATTATTAAGAACACTTACTTAGTCCTACAGGAACGTCTGCAGCTGCAAGCTCCATAAGTGACGGGTTAAGATGAAGAGAAATGAGAGGAAAGTTACAGAAACAAGGTGCTTTCCTTACAGGGAGAAAATTTAGAAGGGGAAAAAGTGGTAACCAGTTTCAGAGAGAGATGAGAGCACATGAGGAGAGTGTTGAGGAAACAAATAACCAAAGACATAAACAAAGACACAAAGGAGGAAAAGAGAGAGAGGATGTTTGAAAGCCTTGTAGCCAGGGGTTGAATTGTAATTTTAAAGGGAGGAATCCTGGAGGCAGCTAACTAAATCTACGTTCACATATGCAAACTGGCTGGTTCTTTCATCCAATTCTTTTTTATTCAAATATAATTTTTGGTGATAATTTAAGGGGGTTAATGTATATTTGGCAGATGCAATTGGTAATTAAAAGTAATATATGTATATATATGTAATCTAAATTTTCAGTGGCGTCAACTACCCGAAGTTGGTGACACAGGGCATGTTTAGGATACCTGAATCATTTATGATTACTCCATTTATTGTAAAACAATTAATTTTGTTTATTATAATTCTACGATTAATGAACTTTAATTCTTAAAATAAGAAATAACAAAAAAAAATGGCATAATTAAAATTAAAATTAAAAATTTAAGTACCATTGTTAGTTTGTTACAAACAATCTACAAATTATATGGGTCATAATTTTATTAGTATGACTAAATTGAAAAAAAATGAATACATCACAATATCAATATCTATTAGTATAATTATATGGGCCACTGCTGAAACCGCACAACTTGAAAAAGACAAACAAGGGCAATGGCTACGCCTGACAGCAAAACGCCGCGTTGGGTGAGGAATCCCATTTCAATTGAATATTTAGTCTTTGCTTTTGTTAAAAAAGTTCTTATTATTTCCATTTTTAGTTACTCAATAACATGATAATGCGCTCATTTTTGACCCAAAAGGAAAAAAAAAAAAAGAATCAAAGCCATCTTAATATTTCCCCATGAGTAAACTGTCCGTGACTCTCATTACCTCCACTCTGGTGTTTTTTTAACTATTAATTTATTATAGATTCATAATTTGTTACATATTATAATTCTTTCTTTATCAAAAAAAAAAAAAAAAAGAATCAAAAAATCTTTTTCTTTATCAAATTCTTTCTTTCTATTACCATTAAGCTTGAATTAATGTGCTTGATATAATGGTCTTTTGGACCAAATTCTTTGGTTGTGTCATTGATGACTTATATTATCAGTATTTTTCTTGTTTTATCTTTTATGTTGTTGTGACATTCAATTTGAAACACTAAACACAATAAGGGTGCTTAAACAAATTTACAATTATATAAATTACAAAAAAAAAAAAAAAAAAAAGCCAATCCAAAAGGGTATTATAGTAATGATTTGTTTTACTATATTGTTACTGTTAATATAATTTTATTTTGGATGGAAAGGGTCATTTATATTGTCAAAGCCTGAAAAATTTTCAAGTCAAAGCTGGAATACACTTGGTAATTGTTTTCATATTTATTAATATGATGCTTAAAAACTCATTATTATTTTTAATTTTAACTTATTATTACTTTTTTAACAAACATATAAAAGAGAAAAATTATATAATAATAATAATAATAATAAATCATATATTTATATATAAATAATAATAATATAATATTATATGATTGAATATTATTTTATTTTAATTTAAAATTACCCAATAATATAATAAAATATCATTATTAATAAATAAATAAATTAAAACTTATTATTAATAATATGCATTGTTTTCCTGTATTATATGTGATGACATGAATTATTATTATTATTATTATTATATATGAAAGAGTATTAATGTATGTGATTCTTCCAGACTACGTAACACAAGACTAATTGACCACAAAATTTGGCATTAAGATGAACATATTAGCACTAGCATTTAGGATTTGGAATGGAAAACCTTTATTTAAAATAAAATATTAATTAATTTTATATTCAGATTCATGCAAGGGAATTCACTTTTGAATAAAATAATCTACTTGAGGTACACAAGCCTGACCGACACATTTCAAATTGAATTAATGAATAATCTGAGCTAATAAGATCATCGCCACAATTAAATAGATTTTGTGGAATAATCAGCTGATTCTGGTGCAAGATGCTGTGGAGCTTGCGGCGATGTGGCGATGCTCAATTTGATTCTCATGCGCAAGGAAAAACTGGGTGTCCTCCGTGCATCATTCTAGTCCCCACACCGGACGGACCGTAAAAGCAGTCAGTCTTCTTCTCCCCTCTTGTCAACATCTCACTCTCCTTTTTAACTTTAGGTTTAGATTTGCCTTTCAATTTATTTCCTTGTTGGACTTCTGTTAACCAATTCCAATTCTCAACAACCCATTTATTTCCAATCGAAGAATCTGAACCTCCAAGTTTGAAAGAATTTTTGTTTTTGTTGTTATTCGGCATCAAAATATATTATGATTCCGATTTTGTTTCTTCAAATTTTCACATGACAACTGCACCCATTTACCCCTGATTGAAATGCTAGAAAGTAGTTATTATAGAGTAAAAAACTATTATTTAATATTATAAAATAACAATTCATATTTTTTAATTATTATTTCTAGATTAGATCATACGGTGTTTATTTTGTTTCAATCTAAGGATATTTATTCGTTAATTGTTAATTATCTCACTGAGTATCATGTCAATGAATTTGTTAAAAAAAAAAAAGTTTTGACCGAATGCAATCTTAAACTTGAAGTCAGTAGTGAAATACATAAGGGGTACCAGGTATGGAGGGGTAATCATGATCAATTTCACAATCATGCCATCCACTTGAAGAGAAAATAAGCAGCCCATGCATTCACAAGCACAAGAAGCACACTTTATTTACTTTTAACTCAAACATTTGAGGTGGAAGAATATCCAGCTCCGGCCCATAAAAGAAGAAAATTTTTATAAACAAATTTACAGAAAGTGAAAAAAAGTGATAATTTATTTAGACCAAAAGTAATAATTTAGAAAGTATATTCGTGACACTCACTAGTGGGCAAAGTTTCTTTGCTCCTTACGTTACATGCTAAAGATGTAGTATAAATTATCATGATATTAATATTCTTAATTTAATTTAATTTTTTAAAATAAATTATAATTTTTAAACTATAAAATACATATTAAAATTTTAAAAGTATCTTTAAATATTTTCAAATTTTAAAAAACCATCTAAAAATTATATTAATCCCTCTAAAATTTGTAAAATTTTATTTATCCTAAATATATGATTATTTGACATTCAGATATCCAATTTAATTTTTTTTTTTTAGGTATAATTATCATTTTTAAACAATTGGGAGCATACCAAAATTTTATAAATTTTAAAAGTATCTTTAAATATTTTCAAATTTTAAAAAACCATCTAAAATTTATATTAATACCTTTAAAATTTTTAAAATTTTATTTATCCTAAATATATATGATTATTTGACATTCATATGTGCAATTTTTATTTTTTTTTAGGTATAATTATCATTTTTAGACAATTGGGAGCATACCAAAATTTTATAAACTTTAAAATTACGTAAAAATATTTTTAAATTATAAAAAAACTTCTTAAAAATTTCATTTACACCCTAAAATTTTGTTTTTAATGGTGTGATTGTTATTTTTGAAACTATTAGAAACATATAAAAGTAAGATTATTTTCATCCAAAATTTAACAATAAAGATAGAATTATAACAAAATTAAAATAATCTTATAAATTATTAAGATAATCAAATGTTATTTATATTAAAAAATTACAAAACATTGATCATTGATAAAGTGGAAAAAAAATTAAATAATCAATTTTGAGAAACAATAAAGACGAAAGATCTACAATTCAAAGATCTTGTATCCGAGAATGCAAAATAATCGGATCAAATACTGAAACACAGGTGAGATTGTGATATATTTCCCTCTCGATTTCTTGAAATTCCAAAAATCACATAAGCTATGAATTTAGAAATATAAGTTAAAAAACAGAGACTACCCCTTTTTTCATGGAGTGTCTATTTGAATCAGCTTCAAATTGATAACTTCAATTTGGGGAGAGGAACAAAAATGCAGGGGGAAGTTGATGGTTATGCCCGTATGCAGGGTAAGACTCAAACTGAATTGAACGCAACCAAACGAGGTGCTTTCTTTACTATGAGTGTACTTACAAGGGAGTGCACAAGTTAGATAAATAATAATAATTATGTGCATCTAACCTCCACAAGTTAGTTGTTAAACTTATCAAATTGATTTGTTCAAACTCTTTCTTTATTTTCCTTGCCTCTGTCTAAATAACCCTCTTGCAATCGGTCTTTGCTAGCTTATGTGCAATTTTTTTTTTTTATAGTGATCACAAAACACCACAAAAGAAATTAAATACAAAATGTTTCACTATATTGAAAGGCAACTCAATCTTCAAAAGCATATAGATGAGTGTCTCCCTTACTTGTAAATATAATAGCTTTGGATTAATATCGTAGTACGTTAATTAATAGTAGATATTACTAACAAATAAGTAATTGAAATTGCATACTTTATTATGCTAATATATAACATTCATCTTAATAATCGATCGAGTCGAGTAAGATTTGAAAAATTGAGATTCAATAGACTTAAATCCCAAAATTGTTTGGCTCTTAAAATTTTTTTTCCCTAATGCTTTCTTTCTCTCAAGGTATTGTTCCATATGTTTAGTTAAGTGTGTCGTTGTATTTATTTTCTATAGCTTCAACTTTTTTTCACATTATTTATAAATTGCAAATCACATATCCCTATTGGTTAGAATTTTTTTCTTGAAAAAACTTTCTTATACAATCAATGTTTTCCTTTTCCTACTTTGCGAGATAACGAGATTTGGGGAGGGGGGGTTTTTTCTCTTCCTTTATCATGTAACTCTTGTTTTCTACCAATATCTTGCTCATATTTATTGAACTAATCAAATTCTTCAATTATCCTCACGTTCACTTTATTACCAAATGGATCATACTTTAATATTGATAGAGTTTGAGATTCTTCAATCATTATTCTTTTTCTGTTTATAAATAATCTCAAGTCGCAAGAGTATATCTTACCACCCGTAGAAGCATGAAAAGATCTTCAATTAATATTTCTTTGATCCATTTCCTTCAAAAAAAATTAAAAAGAATTATCCAACATAAGACAAACAAATTATGTATATATATATAATATATACATAAGGTTTATCATGCATGTTTAGGTTTGAATTCGTATTCGTCCACTTGCCTAATTATAGTGTGTCTTTGTATTTGTGATCTTATTGGTATACTAGTCATCAATTTCATTGCCCCAAGCCAACGGCCAACATAGCAATGTTCATGAGTTGAAAAGTTAAAACTTCAGATTAATAGTCTGTTTTACAATTAGAAATATTTAAATCAAGATCTTATTTAGCATGACAGCACAATAACTTAAACCTAAGACCTACAACTGACAACTCACAACAACTTCTTTTTGGCGCAAATATCCCATATTAAAGATAACCAATCAGCAGCTGGCACACTTCAATCTTTGACCTGCATTAGATTGCATGTGATAGTCATTGGTGAATGCTATTGAATTTGGTGTTGTACAAAGCTACTATTTTGATTGAGTAATCACTTATTGTCTACTCAGATGTTGGTGAATGCTACTGCATATGGTTTCATATTAGACTAATCTTTTTGATTGAGTTATCACTTGTCATCAACTCATCTATTGGATTGAAATTACAGAAAGGCTGGATTGCCAGTCGGTTACAAGGGATGCCAACTCCAGAGAGTGATCAAGAATTTTATGATTCAAGCTGGTGATTTTGTAAAGGTTGGTTCCTTCAACTCCTGCATTTCAGCTTGTTTATGTTTTATCCTTGATGATGTTAACCCATGAATACAAGAGTCAGATTCTTTGTTTACATTTAAGAATATATCCATTCTTGTTTCTTCTCATACTATAATGGAAGATGCATATCCCAAGTGATTGATTAGACATTCATGCTTCCGTTTTCTTTAAAGCAGACTAAACGTTTAACTCAACATTTTGATAAAGGAAAATGGAGTGAATTTGTGATTGCATTTCTCTTGTGCTATGTTCTTATGGCTCTTAGTAGAATCAACTCCCCAGTGACAATATTTTATAGTTTGAAACTCTCATAATTTGACAAATCAACTTTTCTAAGAAGTATATATTTAATAATTTTTAATACACAAAAATTAACAGTTACATTCGTAATACTAATGCACTAGCTCATCTTTTTTCTTTCATCTAGAACACATTCTAATCCTTTGATTTGTAAATGTTCTATTCCTTTGAAAGCTTTATCCTAACAAATCATTTTTGGAAAATTTAATCTACGCCTGTTACTAATAAACTTATAGATTTGATAGTTCTTTTAATTGTAACCCTCGCTCAATTTTTTTTCCTTAAAGGGTTTACAGTTGTCTATTCACTGATTTTACTGAATGATTATAGCCGAAATACAATTTGAGAGACTTCTAAAATGAAATGAAGATGATGGGATTTTTTGTAAATAATAAAAGGATGCATTTTTTTATTTCTGGAAGTTAATAGTGTAGGGAACTTGTGGTGGTTTATTCAATCTGATATTAAAACTTCCATCTTTGGTCAAATAATTTTTTATGATAAGTTGTCTTGAATTTTGTATGCGATCGTTGTTTGGCTAATATAATTACTTAAATTTTGTTTTGCAGGGTGATGGTACTGGATGTACTTCTATCTATGGACTTAAATTTTGTTCTGCTGGGGAAATTTGTACTTTCCCCAAATTCAAATTGAGACAAATGTTTTTTCCCATTTATATGTAGCCATGCTTATTCAGATCCTTTTTTCCCATTTTGAAACTTCATTAATTTTTTTTTTTTCATTGTTCTCTCCAATTCCAAACTTGATTAGGACATAATATTTTCTCCCAATTTCAAACTTTATTAGATTTTTTTTGTTTACATTCACTTTCCCCTAATTCAAATTGAAACAAATGTTTTCTTGTTTTTGATACAAATTCAGTTTTCGTGTGATTACTTTTTTCATATATTATCATCAAACAAAGAAATATTTAAAATGGTTACGATTTATATAAGAAATAAAAGTTAAAAAATTTAAACCAAAAAAATAAATAAAGTATGAGTGCATTAAGAAATTATAAGTTCGATTTCAGCAATCTTCTTCTCAAACCAAGGAAAAAAAATTCGCTTATTCAATGAATGGGTCTTTTCCAAGAAACAAAATGATAAAGGGCATAAAATAAATTATGGTTTATTTAAAGTACTACATTTAATTTTCCCAATTTGGTAGAAGCTCTCTGTAACTATCTCAACATAAAAAAACAAGACAAGAGAGGACAAGAGAACATGAATCAGAACAAAGTTAAAACTTGTTAATAATGGTTTTACAATCACCTGTCAAATCATAACAAATTATTACAGCAACACATTAATAATTTGTACTTCATTAAAACAAAACACTTCTAGTCTGGCAGCTATATATATTTTATAATTCATCAAAAGTTTCCTCGTCCAAGTGAAATTCCAGGGCTGCCACCACCAACTCTACTTTTTCTTCGAAATAATGACAATTTCTTGATATCCAGCGGCAAAATCCAAGTTCACTGGAGTGTTTTCTCTGGAATAAGGCGGAAAAGATAGTAATGCAAGTGCTGTATCTTTAGAGATAAGAAACTCAACCGTGTTCTTTCTGTTTATCCAAACAAATTCAAGTTAGAAAAAGGAAAATGTTCCTAATCAAACCTGTAAATTAATGGAAAACCTGAGCTATCACCTGCCACAATATGCTGCCCAGTGAAGTGCAGTACATCCATTTTTATCACTGAAGTTGATATCAATTTTAGCATCAACAGTCAAGGCCTCTATGGCCCAATCATAGCCAAGAGCAGCCGCGAGGTGTATCCCACCTACACCACCCTCATCCCAATCAGTCACCACATTCCCACCTTCAGATGCCTTCTCCTGGAGCCAATAATGAATCTTCTGCAACACATCGAGGGAAAAGTTTCGAAATTTTAATAAAATTTAAAGCGTGAATCTTCTAGTTACATCTTTTAATGAAATTTCCGTCATAATGCTGTTAAGACAACTTGGATTGACAGAACTTGGAGATTGCATGTTTTACAGTCTTTTAAGGAGAGTTTTGTTTGTTATGTCACCAGAAGTAATCAGCAGGATCCACAGCAGGGAAGTCAGTCGGCAGATTCAACAGCTTGTAAAGGGAAAAGAAATACTAAGTTGGAAAATATTAGTTAGAAATGTGTTGCGTGTCAGAGAGCATCATCTCACGTCTGAAAGCTGGTCCACATTCTTTATCAACTCAAGCAATTTATAAGGCCTAACAGGTAAACCAGGGTCTGGCGGTAAATCATTCTTAATCGCTTTTTTTAAAGGGATGCGACCTCCTTGAACAAAACAGAAGCAACAGGTGTAGCTATAAATGATATAAAGTTTCATGAATATTATTATAAACTAAAAGCTATAAGACAATAGGTGCCACAAGAATGCACCTTATGCAGCAGATGCTTGAATGTTGCTCAGAGAAGAACATGGCATTGCCAAAATATCCTGCTTCTTGTTGCGTTTACAATTATTCTCGTCTTCCTCCTTATGGTTTTAGAAACAAAAGAGAAAAAAATAAGACTCAATATTTGTATGGAGCATGGGCTTAAGATATAGTATACTGACACAGCAGTCACAACATCCATAATAACATCAACATCAATGCTCTAATAATACTCGGCCTGGAGGTAGACCACACCTGCATCTTATTTACTGACACTCTTTATAAAAGGTGTTTCATTGGCTCGTTCTTTCACTTGTGCAATGAGAGCAACAAGGTAAAATCAAAACAAGAGAGAACTATAAGTGACTGGAGTACGTGTTGGATGAGCCTCGAGAGCAACATGGTTCAGGCTTCATCATTAATCCTTTACCTGCCACTCTGGGTTCTGTTGAAAAGTCATATGATCTTGATATTCTTCACCAAAGCTGTTGGCAGGATGCTCTTGCGGATTTTCATGCCGTCGTTTAAGATTTTTTTTATTTCTCTAACAATTTCAAGAAAAATGTATTAAGGTCCAAAATATGACTGTACAATACGAAGAAGATGAAAAAAAAAAAAAAAATACCACAATTGCAGTCCACAATAAAACACATCTACTTCAATTACTCTATGTTCTTAATAGAAGTGACTATGAGATTGATTCAAAGGGTATGTTATTTTAGTAATACAAAGAAAAGTTTTATATAAAAAAGTACTAATATTTATCATGTTTCACCTCAGAAGATTGTATGTAAGATTATAGGCTAATATTAATTATTATTTGTTTTAGTTTTGAAAAATATAAGTAAATTATGATCCAATAAATATTTTGATTGGGCTTATTGTGATCAATTTGGTGTATAGTTCAATACATTTCATAATATAATAATTTAGTTGAACTTTTAATAGTGTGGGGTCATAAATATTTATTGAGCTTTTAATAGGAGAACCCAATAAACCTACTATAAATATGGGGCTAAGTCTCCTGTTTCAGTACATTATAAGCAATATACTTATTCTATTAAATTTGATTGCTCTTTGGGTACTCAAAAGCAAGAAGATTCAAGCCTTTACAGATTGATAATCAATATATTGTAAGGTAATTTCAGATCAACAACAAAAATGGTTCAAACAGATATGTCTAAAAACTCAAAATTTATTATACAGTATTCTTTAATGGTTGTGAATGAATTTGTATGTTGGATATGTCAATATTGAATTTATTCCAACATTATGGTATCAAAGCTATCACATACTAGTATAGAATTTGTGCATTTTTTATTTTTTTTTTTTGTTTTCTGTTTGTTATTCATGTTGTTCTTGTTGCTGTTGATGCAAAAGGGTGTGTTAAATCCTAATTTAAGTGGCTTGAATTTTGTTTTGCGTGTTTGTGCTGAGTAAATTCTGTTGGATAAAATAAAACGGTTGCATTTGAATTAAATGGTGGCTGGAAAAACAGCTGGAAGTTGCTGGAAAAAAAAATTGCGTGCGTTGAATTTAGAATTATGGTTGTTGGATTATAAAAGGTTAAGCCCATGCATTGCCACTTAGACTTAGCCCATTGTGAAAATATTTTGGCCTGATGCTTAATTTAGTTTAGCCCAATAAGGAATAATCTTGACCCAATTACTAAACTTGGACTCAGCTCAATTAAGAAATGATTTCGGCCCATGCATGAGATTCGACCCGAGTATAAAGTATCTGACCCAATCCAGTTGTTCAATCTGACATGGCAGTTTGACCGGTCAATTGTCAACTCTTGCCAGGTCAGACGCCAGTGTTGACTGGTCAACGGTCAAAGTTTGATCGGTCAACGGTCAAAGTTTGATCAATCAACGGTCAAAGTTTGATCGATCAACGATCAAAGTTTGACCGACACGTGGAAACACGTGAAAGCGCGTGGTGGCGCGTGAGCCACTCTCCTGGCGCGTATCAGCGTGTGTGGTGCTTCTCCCGATACGTGAAGGCACGTGCATGGCATTTCCGACGCTTGGCGGCGCGTGCCATGTTATTTCTGGTGAGTGTGAAGGTTTTGATAGCTCATATGGCCCATTTGCTTAATCCTTTGATCCTTGGGTGTGTTTTTAGCCTTTTTAACTCTATTTTGAGTTCACTAATTATAAATTCACATTGTTTGTATCTATGTTTTTATATAAGTGGTTGTTCATTGAATTTTAATGTAACATTTAGTGACTAAAGATTGTCAGAGGTTTTTATATCTCATGAAATCTTAGTTTGGACAAGGTTATTATATCATAGGATAATTTTGTGAGTTGTCAAAATGTTTCATCGCTAAAACGGTGCATTCATTGAAACTTACAGAATTCTCCATTGGGTTATGATATGTGATTTCAGTTTTAATTCATATAATTTTTCTCAAAGGAATTATTATTCGTATTAAAATTGACGATAACATAAGGTTAATTATGGAATACATCGGTTATGAGTAGATTCAAATCACCCAAAAGTGGTTGTTTTTATTCAATTACGTGTGTTCTTTTGTTTTGTGATGAATAAACAGTGATTTGGAATGAATATGTCTGCCCAAAGGGGATATTTTCTTCTAAATCATTTGGTCATATTAATTCTCATATGGATACTTGTGCTAATAGGATTCTAATAGCATATTCTCTACCCAAATGAGAGATAATGGTGATGCACCTAGAATCCAAATAGCTTATTTGGTTTAAAGTTATTAATTGTTTTATTGTCCATAATGCTAATTTGTTACATTGGTTTTCTATGCAAATAGTTAATATTACAGTGAACAATAATAATGTCATCATAGAAATCCTGACTGTAAGTAACTTTAACAAATGGAAGTCTGATATAGAATTTGCTTTGGGTATAGCTGATATTGATATGTCCCTTTGTGTTGATGAACCACCTAAGCCCACTGAAGAGAGTACTGTAGATGAAAAGGAATGGTATGCTAAATGGGAAAGGTCTAATAGACTTAGTCTCTTAGCCATGAGGAGGACTATTGCTGAATATTTATTAAGTGGTCTACCAAAGACAAATAATGCAAAAGAATTCATTCATGCTATTGGACAAAGGTTTTGAGTGTCTAATCATGCTCATTATGCTTACGGAAGCGAATGTCTAGATTCCAATCATCTTGCGAAATATCCTTGGCGCGCGGAACGTGGAACATTGTTTTCAATAACTAGTCGATGAAAAACAAACTCAAAATTCGAAGACATGAATAAAGTAGTTGAGTTAAAAAATATCTATAATTTTTAAAGCTGGAATACACTTGGTAATTGTTTTCATATTTATTAATATGATGCTTAAAAACTCATTATTATTTTTAATTTTAACTTATTATTACTTTTTTAACAAACATATAAAAGAGAAAAATTATATAATAATAATAATAATAATAAATCATATATTTATATATAAATAATAATAATATAATATTATATGATTGAATATTATTTTATTTTAATTTAAAATTACCCAATAATATAATAAAATATCATTATTAATAAATAAATAAATTAAAACTTATTATTAATAATATGCATTGTTTTCCCGTATTATATGTGATGACATGAATTATTATTATTATTATTATTATATATGAAAGAGTATTAATGTATGTGATTCTTCCAGACTACGTAACACAAGACTAATTGACCACAAAATTTGGCATTAAGATGAACATATTAGCACTAGCATTTAGGATTTGGAATGGAAAACCTTTATTTAAAATAAAATATTAATTAATTTTATATTCAGATTCATGCAAGGGAATTCACTTTTGAATAAAATAATCTACTTGAGGTACACAAGCCTGACCGACACATTTCAAATTGAATTAATGAATAATCTGAGCTAATAAGATCATCGCCACAATTAAATAGATTTTGTGGAATAATCAGCTGATTCTGGTGCAAGATGCTGTGGAGCTTGCGGCGATGTGGCGATGCTCAATTTGATTCTCATGCGCAAGGAAAAACTGGGTGTCCTCCGTGCATCATTCTAGTCCCCACACCGGACGGACCGTAAAAGCAGTCAGTCTTCTTCTCCCCTCTTGTCAACATCTCACTCTCCTTTTTAACTTTAGGTTTAGATTTGCCTTTCAATTTATTTCCTTGTTGGACTTCTGTTAACCAATTCCAATTCTCAACAACCCATTTATTTCCAATCGAAGAATCTGAACCTCCAAGTTTGAAAGAATTTTTGTTTTTGTTGTTATTCGGCATCAAAATATATTATGATTCCGATTTTGTTTCTTCAAATTTTCACATGACAACTGCACCCATTTACCCCTGATTGAAATGCTAGAAAGTAGTTATTATAGAGTAAAAAACTATTATTTAATATTATAAAATAACAATTCATATTTTTTAATTATTATTTCTAGATTAGATCATACGGTGTTTATTTTGTTTCAATCTAAGGATATTTATTCGTTAATTGTTAATTATCTCACTGAGTATCATGTCAATGAATTTGTTAAAAAAAAAAAAGTTTTGACCGAATGCAATCTTAAACTTGAAGTCAGTAGTGAAATACATAAGGGGTACCAGGTATGGAGGGGTAATCATGATCAATTTCACAATCATGCCATCCACTTGAAGAGAAAATAAGCAGCCCATGCATTCACAAGCACAAGAAGCACACTTTATTTACTTTTAACTCAAACATTTGAGGTGGAAGAATATCCAGCTCCGGCCCATAAAAGAAGAAAATTTTTATAAACAAATTTACAGAAAGTGAAAAAAAGTGATAATTTATTTAGACCAAAAGTAATAATTTAGAAAGTATATTCGTGACACTCACTAGTGGGCAAAGTTTCTTTGCTCCTTACGTTACATGCTAAAGATGTAGTATAAATTATCATGATATTAATATTCTTAATTTAATTTAATTTTTTAAAATAAATTATAATTTTTAAACTATAAAATACATATTAAAATTTTAAAAGTATCTTTAAATATTTTCAAATTTTAAAAAACCATCTAAAAATTATATTAATCCCTCTAAAATTTGTAAAATTTTATTTATCCTAAATATATGATTATTTGACATTCAGATATCCAATTTAATTTTTTTTTTTTAGGTATAATTATCATTTTTAAACAATTGGGAGCATACCAAAATTTTATAAATTTTAAAAGTATCTTTAAATATTTTCAAATTTTAAAAAACCATCTAAAATTTATATTAATACCTTTAAAATTTTTAAAATTTTATTTATCCTAAATATATATGATTATTTGACATTCATATGTGCAATTTTTATTTTTTTTTAGGTATAATTATCATTTTTAGACAATTGGGAGCATACCAAAATTTTATAAACTTTAAAATTACGTAAAAATATTTTTAAATTATAAAAAAACTTCTTAAAAATTTCATTTACACCCTAAAATTTTGTTTTTAATGGTGTGATTGTTATTTTTGAAACTATTAGAAACATATAAAAGTAAGATTATTTTCATCCAAAATTTAACAATAAAGATAGAATTATAACAAAATTAAAATAATCTTATAAATTATTAAGATAATCAAATGTTATTTATATTAAAAAATTACAAAACATTGATCATTGATAAAGTGGAAAAAAAATTAAATAATCAATTTTGAGAAACAATAAAGACGAAAGATCTACAATTCAAAGATCTTGTATCCGAGAATGCAAAATAATCGGATCAAATACTGAAACACAGGTGAGATTGTGATATATTTCCCTCTCGATTTCTTGAAATTCCAAAAATCACATAAGCTATGAATTTAGAAATATAAGTTAAAAAACAGAGACTACCCCTTTTTTCATGGAGTGTCTATTTGAATCAGCTTCAAATTGATAACTTCAATTTGGGGAGAGGAACAAAAATGCAGGGGGAAGTTGATGGTTATGCCCGTATGCAGGGTAAGACTCAAACTGAATTGAACGCAACCAAACGAGGTGCTTTCTTTACTATGAGTGTACTTACAAGGGAGTGCACAAGTTAGATAAATAATAATAATTATGTGCATCTAACCTCCACAAGTTAGTTGTTAAACTTATCAAATTGATTTGTTCAAACTCTTTCTTTATTTTCCTTGCCTCTGTCTAAATAACCCTCTTGCAATCGGTCTTTGCTAGCTTATGTGCAATTTTTTTTTTTTATAGTGATCACAAAACACCACAAAAGAAATTAAATACAAAATGTTTCACTATATTGAAAGGCAACTCAATCTTCAAAAGCATATAGATGAGTGTCTCCCTTACTTGTAAATATAATAGCTTTGGATTAATATCGTAGTACGTTAATTAATAGTAGATATTACTAACAAATAAGTAATTGAAATTGCATACTTTATTATGCTAATATATAACATTCATCTTAATAATCGATCGAGTCGAGTAAGATTTGAAAAATTGAGATTCAATAGACTTAAATCTCAAAATTGTTTGGCTCTTAAAATTTTTTTTCCCTAATGCTTTCTTTCTCTCAAGGTATTGTTCCATATGTTTAGTTAAGTGTGTCGTTGTATTTATTTTCTATAGCTTCAACTTTTTTTCACATTATTTATAAATTGCAAATCACATATCCCTATTGGTTAGAATTTTTTTCTCGAAAAAACTTTCTTATACAATCAATGTTTTCCTTTTTCTACTTTGCGAGATAACGAGATTTGGGGAGGGGGGTTCTTTCTCTTCCTTTATCATGTAACTCTTGTTTTCTACCAATATCTTGCTCATATTTATTGAACTAATCAAATTCTTCAATTATCCTCACGTTCACTTTATTACCAAATGGATCATACTTTAATATTGATAGAGTTTGAGATTCTTCAATCATTATTCTTTTTCTGTTTATAAATAATCTCAAGTCGCAAGAGTATACCTTACCACCCGTAGAAGCATGAAAAGATCTTCAATTAATATTTCTTTGATCCATTTCCTTCAAAAAAAATTAAAAAGAATTATCCAACATAAGACAAACAAATTATGTATATATATAATATATACATAAGGTTTATATCTTTTTTTATTATTATTGGCTAATAACATAGTGTGATTGGATAATGATGTTAGTGCCTTAATTCAACGTAGGCCAGGACTCACCAATGACTATATATAATATATAGATAAGGTTTAGATGCATCTCTTCATTCCTCAGTTATTCTAAAATTTTGTTTTATATAATATATATAACATTTCAAGAAATTAAATTATACATATATTTATAAACTGCTGCACAACAATCAAATAGAGCAAATGAACTACTACTAGACGCACATTCAATGATACAGTATTCAGTCACAAGAATAATGAAATAGAACAAGGTTCATCATGCATGTTTAGGTTTGAATTCGTATTCGTCCACTTGCCTAATTATAGTGTGTCTTTGTATTTGTGAT
>JAJEJH010001723.1:0-18802 GCA_026122585.1 Anacardium occidentale
AAAATTGATGGTCTTATCAAATATTTCTGGCTATAAAGTTTATTCACAATTTTGAATCGTTGGTGTTCAGACTAGTTATTATTATTGTAACTAATCATTGTGCATAGATATTCAAGCTTGTATAAATAAAGAGAAGCTTGGTTTTTAGAAATTTACACGAAGTATTTGAATACCACTTTATACCTTTTTACTCAGCAATCCCACACCTGCCGATGACAACCTGCGTTTGAAGTGTCATCAATGTCAAATGCAATGCTTTTGGTTGGGGTGATGTTAGTAGTTTCCCATATTTGTGAGCTTTCAGGATTGTACACAAGAATAGGGGTGTAGAAAATTGCCCCTTTCCCTTCAGGCTGTGCATGCTTTGACTGAGCCCAAAAGAGACGCAGCACACCAGCTTCTCTTTCTATCTACCTGTGTCAATGCACTTGAAAAGACACAAGTGAGATTTAATCTTATATTATATATAAAACTTTATATATAATTTTACATAAAATCAGGTTGAAGAAAGTACACAAAAGCTGGCAGTTAAAGTAAGATATTGTGAGTTCGAGAGTGAAGTTGGGAAACATCATTAATGGAGAAAGGGGTTCTTGCTCGTTTCCTGGTCTGGATGATTCTGCTGGTGCAGCCTTTGTCAAAGATCTCAGCTAACACGGAAGGTCCTCACTTCTCTTACTTTGTGCAATCTTTTGATCTCTTGTTGTTATTTAATTATTGGGTTTATTTGTAGAAATTTTTGTAATTTTAGAGATCTTTTTTTCTGTTATTGATGTTGAGTCTTGGCCGATAAATTCGTTGATTCTTGATTTTTGGTATTGTCTGAAGAGGTTGATTGATATATATGGCTAATTTGGACTGTGATTATGGCTAAGATTTTCATGTAATTTGACATATATGGTCTTCACTTTTGCTTTGTGCCATCTATAAGCCCGTTTAGGTGATAGGAGAATTTGGTTATTTTTGATATAGTGCATTAATCTTATATTTTTAACAAATCAAGTTAATAGACGCTTAGATGATGAAGTTGTAATGGAGGGAGCTAAGTTTACTGTCAAGGATATTGATAAAGAGCATATGAGTATGTACTAAAAATCAGAATCATTAATTGTTTAATGTGAAAGAGAATGTTTAATAATAAGGTCCCAAAGTTTCTGAAATTTTATTTTGTTGTAAATTTTACAAAGTAATAAGTGCTTCATTCTTGTTTTATTGGACCTTCTTTATAGAATTTAAGCTCATTTGTGTAATTGATGCTTTTTTAATGAGAAGTTGATGCTTTGCACAACCTTCGGTCTAATTTACTAGATCCTAACAATGTCCTGGAGACTTGGCACCATGAGGATGTTAACCCATGCACTTGGTACCATGTTACATGTAATGAAGAAAACAGTGTTACAAGAGTGTAAGCAACTTCATTAATTAATACCTCTTTTAAGACCAGATGAGAGTGCCATTATGTTCATCAAATCTCTTTTTGTCTCTGGCAGTGATCTTGGAAATGCAGCACTGTCTGGTGAACTGTTCCCAGATCTTGGCCAGCTTAAAAACTTACAGTACCTGTAAGTCATCTTTAGTGGATAAAAATCGATTTGCTTAGATGGGCAGTTCCTGTACTCCTTTCCGTTCTTTATGATTGCGTCACTATTTGATACATTGACTCAACCGCGGTTGATGAAGTGGGTTCTTTTCAAAACCTCAGTTGATGACACTCCTTTCGTATTTATGTGGCTGGTTGCCGTTGTTTCACTCGTAACTTGCGTACCAACGCTAATATTTTTGTTCTATGGATTGTTACAAATATTTACATGACAGGGAACTTGGTAGTAATAACATAACTGGACAAATTCCAAGTGCTCTTGGGAATCTGACAAATTTGGTGAGCTTGGATCTTTACATGAACAATTTCACTGGTCCTATTCCGGATTCATTGGGCAAGCTGATGGAACTGCGTTTCCTGTATGTTCACTTTCCCTTTATTAAGATTATTGTTTAGTTAAGATCATTCCTTTTCATTGTTTAGTTCTTTATTAGAAGGTTTATTGCTCATTCAGTGGCTGCAACTTTATGCGTAATTATATAGCATGCATATAGATATTTACTAACTGTTTTATGTTGTGAAGAAGATTTGTAAAAGTGAAATGTCAATCATGTCTTCGTAATTTGGCATGAGACTATTATTGTAAAATTCACACTACTTTCTGGATATGTTGAGCTGAGTGTTTGATTTTAAATTATGTCCAACATTTTGACTAAGAGTTTTATTAAAACCTGCACAAATCAGCCAAAACACTTCATTATCTTTACACAATCAACAAAACTTCTGAAAGGGATTCTATCAACGAGTCTGTACACTCAACCACAGAGAAGCCACAAAACTTCCAATCTGGCTGGTGCTAGCTCCTGCCAAGCCGAAGCCTCCCCTGGTTTCCCTTAATTTTTCGTTGTCCTTCTCTCTTTCATGCTCCCCTTTCTACCAGTTTTATGTCCATCTTCCTCTAATTTTCCTTTGACCTCCACATGTCCACCTTTTGTGCCACATTAACTAACCCATATACTTCATCACAGTTTAATAATCCTCTACTCCCACCCTTTCGTTTCTTCTTGTACAAAATTGTGGCACTTAATCTTTAATATTTTTTGGTGTATATGCTTGCTTGCACTTATCTGTGTACGTGCGAAATCTGCTATTAATAAATAATCTTTGTTCGTATTAGAACTTAAAAATTTTTTGAATGTCTGTGTAAGGATAGCCGGCTCAACAATAACAGCCTGTCAGGTCCAATACCTCTATCCTTGACAAATATTATGACCCTACGAGTCTTGTGAGTACCTAAGTAATATATAATTTTTGTTCTTATTTCTTCTTGCCATCAGAACTCCTCTATGATGGTATAACATTCATTTTCCAATGTTGGCTGCAGAGACGTATCAAACAATCGCCTATCAGGGCCCGTCCCAGACAGTGGCTCGTTTTCACTTTTTACTTCCACCAGGTTTTTCATTGATAAAGGCTATAAACAGTTTTTATTTTTTTGTTCTATTTTTTTTTTTTTTTTTTGTTTTCCTGGATGAATGGTGCATTGATGAAATGATAGCGTGTTTATTCTTGCAGTTTTGTGAATAACATAGATCTCTGTGGCCCTGTTACTGGGAAGTCTTGTCCAGGTAGTCTCGTGTACCACTGTTGACGTAAATTTTCTATTATTGTTCTTATTAAGATTATCATTTTTCAATGTAAAATGCTATTCTGAAAATGGATACCATGCGTTGTTAGCATCCCACCTGTTAATGCATTAGAGGACTGAACTGCATTGTTCAATGTCATTTCAGGCAGAAAAAATAAAATTGCAGCAATTGCTGCGGGAGTGGCTGCTGGTGCTGCTTGCTTTACTATTTCCTGCTCTAGCTATTGGTTTTTTGCATATTGGCGGCGAAGAAAGCCACGAGAGTTTTTCTTAGATGTATCTGGTTAGTGTCTGATCCTAATGAGGAATTTGCCTTGATGTTTGATTGGATTGCATTTTGACTTGATGCATGTTTTCTCAGCTGAAGAAGATCCAGAGGTCCATTTGCGACAGCTGAAAAGATTTTCTTTTCCAGAATTACAAGTTGCAACCAAAACTTTTAGCAACAAGAACATCCTGGGAAGAGGTAGATTTGGCAAGGTGTATAAGGGTCGCTTGGCCGATGGCACATTGGTGGCAGTGAAAAGACTCAAAGAACAGTGGACACCTGGTGGAGAGTTACGATTTCAAACAGAAGTAGAGATGATTAGCAGGGCAGTGCACCGGAATCTCCTGCGTTTACGTGGTTTCTGTATGACTCCAACTGAGCGACTGCTTGTTTATCCATACATGGCTAATGGAAGTGTTGCATCATGCCTAAGAGGTACTGTAACTTCACACTAATCACTTAAGTTGCATTTCTACAAACAATGCCAGCAGCCTGGTGGGCCTGACTGTCTAGGGGACAGGTTAAGTGATGGCCCTTTGTGCTTGCTTCTCATGAGATTGCTGATTCGTGACCTCGTTGTTATGTGCTTCTGCAGAGCGGCCACCATCAGATGCACCTCTTGACTGGCCAACTAGGAAGAGAATTGCAATTGGCTCTGCCAGGGGTCTTTCATATTTACATGATCATTGTGATGCAAAAGTCATTCATCGTGATGTGAAAGCTGCAAATATATTGTTGGATGAGGAGTTCGAGGCTGTTGTCGGTGACTTTGGTTTGGCTAAACTTATGGATTACAAGGATACTCATGTCACTACTGATGTATGTGGCACCATTGGGCATATAGCTCCCGAGTATCTCTCCTCAGGGAAGTCATCAGAGAAAACTGATGTATTTGGTTATGGTATTATGCTTTTAGAGCTAATCACCGGGCAGAGGGCGTTTGATCTTGCTAGGCTTGCAAATGATGACGACGTTATGCTGCTTGATTGGGTAAGTACTTTATGTCATAAAATATCCTGCGTTTTATAGGAAACTTTGATCATACTTGATTTTACTTGCGTGGCTGGATGATTGTCAGGTTAAAGGACTCCTAAAAGAGAAGAAATTGGACATGCTCATTGATCCCGACCTGCAGAACAACTATGTTGAAACTGAAGTTGAGCAGCTCATCCAAGTAGCTCTTCTTTGCACACAAAGCTCCCCGATGGATCGACCTAAGATGGCAGAGGTTGTGAGAATGCTTGAAGGTGATGGCCTAGCAGAAAAATGGGATGAGTGGCAAAAGATGGAGGTGGATCACCACGACCTTGAACTTGCCCCCCCTGGAAATTCTGCTTGGATCGTCCACTCTACCAACAGTCTTCATCCTTTCGAGCTATCAGGTCCGAGATAACGGTATAGTTTTATTTAGTTACTTCTCATTCATTCTTATGTAAGTTTATCATATAACCAGCATATTGCAAATCATGCATATAAATCCTTTTAAGGGGTCAATTCAATTGTATGCTTATCATTGAAGAATCTAATGAGATAGTTTCATTTGTGACCTGAAACAAGTGGGTTATTTTGGTTTTTAGGTAACATGTCCAGTAATATGATAGCTTAAAATTATAGTACATTAGATGTCTTGAGACTATTTTCATAGTGTAGTTTAACATTTTTTAGACCTGAATGGGACATTGGCTCAGTCAAAAAGCCGATTTACGGGTCAATCGATTGGCCAGTGATTCTTTGTTCTTTATGATATAATAAAAAATTTTAACAGATTTTAACCATGTAATGTCACATGACAGTTGAACAGGTTTGATCTAGCGCTTGAACCATGATTTGATACTATTTACTTGATTCAATCCTAGGTTAATCTAATCTAATGATTAAAACGAGTTTTGGTCATGATTTGATCCAAATTTGATGTTATTTCTTGATTGGATTAGTTGGATTAATGGGTTCGATCTAGATTTCAAAACACTGATATCTTGTTAATAATATTTTTATTTGGCGATTCTTTTAGATTATATTTGAATGATTCTTTTTCTGTTTTAATAATTTTCTTTTCCGACCACTATTACTATTTCAAGAGATCTAAGTCAAGTTTCAAGTTGACTATTTTGAGCTTATAATGAGTATTAATTTGGTTTGAATTTAAAATTATTTGATACTAGTTTTCATATTAGACCAAACAATAGATAGTATTGTAATCAGACTTATTTTATTTTTAATTCAAAATTAAATAATCATAAAATTATATATCAACACTTATCAACTTCGTATAAAATTTTGCATACAAGGTATAACTGAATAAAATTATAAAAATAATCATATTACGAAATTAACTTTATATTTTTCTTTCACTTGTTAGTAATTTTCTTTATTTGAACGAGGAAACAAACGGGTAAAATCTTATTAATGATATTAAAAATTTAAATTTAAATAATAAATTTTTAATAAGATATATTAAAGATAAAATCACAACCCTTCAAAGAATTATTTTATGTAACACTTTTTTGTAAGGGAGATGACGATGACAATTGAAATTAGTAAAATAACTTCATGTCTACTTTGTGAGTGTAAAAAATAAGATATTTTTAATATGATTTAGTTTACGATTCGAAAACTTACATCTACAGTTATGTGATTTATATTTCCAAAAAAAATTTAGAGAGTACTAATAAATAGGGCAAGAAAGTTGTTTTTCAAAATTTTTTTAACTATATACGATCATTTATATTTATAGGATAAAAAGTTGGCGTATATTACATTGCTTTTCTTAATACAACGATAAATTTAAATAATTATTCTCATTATAATTATATAAAAATAAAATAATTATATTACTTATATGATCTTAATTTGATAAAAGTGATAGTTTTCTAATATAAACATGAAATAGAATAAGAAAAAAATAATCTTGTAAATATTAAAGAGTTAAATCTTTTATACCCACTAATCTTTTGGATAATAATAAAGGACTTTTCAAACCGAATTTATGAATTTTTTTTTTGTAATTTTAAATAAAATAAAAAGGTGTATGTAAGTAATTGTCAATTGAAAGCATCTCAATGGGGGTCGAAGAAAAGAGGTGAGCTTTCCACGAAGTAGGGTCTAAGAACCACGAAATGTTCCAAACTTACCCAACCACCCATCACCTTCTCCATTTGCATTGCCTTTCATTATAATTTCAACTTATTACAACTCTTATTTTACTGTTAAATAATTTGTGATATTCACACAAACTTATGTTGATGTGAAATTGATAGCCTTGACTCTTCTAAATTGGTAACAAAGCATTCATAAGTCCTCCTTAAAAATCCAGCCAAGGTTAAGCTCAAAATCCAAGCAAAAAGTCATACAATAATCAAGCAAATCTACAGTCCAACACCGAGTAATCTTCAATACAAGCTAACCACAATCAACACTCCAATATCCAAAGTCAACAACACACAAAGGAAGGTAGAATATTGGATATCAAGTCCATAACACAAATAAGAAACGCTTACTTGAAAAATAATTTACAAGAAAAGTGCATCCAACCCTAAAGGATAAAGATCCACTAATTTGAATGCTAAACCAAACCTAAAGGATTCTTGAGACAAGCCTAAAAAAAGATTCATCAACTTAATTCTTGAATTCATCACCTTGATTCATCTACCACCAATTCTCTCCTGCTAAAATTGAATAAAAGAAACGGTTTAAACACAAGAGTACTAAGCTCTAAGTTCCAAGAACAAGGTTCTCCACGTTTCATTCAACCAAAGACCCTTATTGCGTTTTTATAAGTATGCACTATTCATGGTTAAAGCAACAAAACCCTAGTTCACTTAAACTATATTACAAGTTGTATTCATAAAATGTAATGGAATGACTAAAATTTCCTAATCACTAAAATCACCTAAAACTAATTTCAATTCATAATTAAAGTAAACAAGTACAAAAAATGAAATTAGCTTGCATACATTCTTTTTGTTCTTCTCAGTAGCTTTCCTTGACTTTAGGACAACGTTGAACTTGATCTTGCATTTTCATATTTGCCCTTAACTTAATTGAATTTGCATCCAAATTATGTTGTTGGACCAAAGGGAATGAAGAGGCTTCATTGCACTTGAATTGGAAAAGCTTTGGACCAAGATTGCATGCATAAAGGCTTTGCAGAGCAAGGTGATCTCGGCCAGGCATTACAACTACAATGATGGGCGTTGGAATGCCTTGTAATCTTTCTCAAGGCAGAAAGTGGATGAATATTTAAGGGTGATCATGGGTGACATTTGATTTTTATTAAACCTTATTTATTTGAGTATGTAATATTATTTCATTCAATGGGGTTATAATAATTAATGGCATTTTAATAAATCTCCCTAAGATAAAATAATAACTGAATCTTTGCCTTTCATTATGGGAGAACTAATTCTTTAACATAAAATTATATATTCCAAGATTTCTATTTTGTGAGAAATGTTGGTTTTATGTCATAGAATTGGTCTTATTTGTTCTTGAATGAATATTTTAATTATAAGATTTCTATTATGTGAAAGCATAAAAGAAATTCCATTTTTAGAAAGCATAATGGTTTGGTTTTAATTAGTGCAATATATTGAGATTTTTCTATTAGGTGAGACAGTCAAAACTAGGGGCAAAGTTTTTGAATCAAGTCTTATATAGTTGATATGAAAGGAAAAGAGTTTTATATTTATTGAATTTAATTGACCAAAATTTCTATTATGTGAGGAAAATTAAATTCAATAAGAATTTGATTCTCCATTAAGAAATTTGATCCCATGGAGTGTGGGATTTGAATAAGATTGTAGGAGCTTTTGAAGCAAAAAAAAGAAAAAAGAAAAAAAGGTTTAAAATATACGAATAACTAATAAATATATTTCTTTATATGCAATATCTCTTATTTGCAATATTTTGAATGAGTAACAACATACTTTTGAAAATTCTAGACAATAATATATTAATTGGGCAATGAATTTTTTTCTATTCTTTTCTACCCTTTACCCTGAAAGACAAAGTTCAATTTATATCTCAGATATTTTGAATTCTAGTAACAGTTTCATAGTCTATTTTGGATGGACTACCAAGCTTTACGGACTTAGGTCTCCTCATTAAAAATTTAGGCCTATTCCTCAATTTTCCAATGCATCCAATTTCAGCTCTCAGCTCTAAAAGAGGTCTATAGCTCAAGTTATGGGTGAAAAACTGAAACTTGGTACTTGTTAAGATGATGTGGTTTAATTTGTTTTTAGTAAGCTTAAATGATAATTATTAGGCTATGATAACCTAAAAGTTAGTAGTGATACTAAACTAATATAAGTCACACCTTGCTAAATCTCATTTTTATCCTTGTATTAATAATGTATGAGGATGTTTAGCAGATAAGAAGATATTAAGTAGAATAAATCTAATAGAAAGATCATGTGAATGCATACTAGCTAAGAAAAGAGTATAGCGTTGCATATACATACTTTTTCATGACTTAATAAGTCAATAAGGATATATAAAAAAAGAATTTTATTATTTATAAACTTAAGTTTTTCGTACAGATTTATATTTATAAACTTAAGTTTGTAGTCAGCAAAAATGCATAAAGAGTATGTTATTTCTTAAACAGTTTCACAGTAGATTGTTGTGGTGGGGAACTTATGAGTATTTTTATATGCACATTGCCAAAAGTGAGCCACTTTAGATTTAGATGTATTGTATAGTCTGTTCAGTGTACATGTAAGTTGAGGATTGTATTCAAACAATTATGTTACTCATATGGCCAAAGTTTCGATTCCATGCCTCAGACTAATCTAATTGGCAAGTAGAAAAAGTTTTTAGAAAGAAATAAGAATTTCATAAACACATGTTTTAAAGCTATACAAGCATACTAGAAAGTGTATTAAGTATACATTATGTCATGCATGTCATTTATCATACCTACATATTTATGGTGTATATCAAAGGGATAAATTTTATAAAGATTAAGCGAGATCTAATAATGATAAACGTATAGCTAATATGATTTACTTACTGAGCCATTATTACTCATCCTGTTAAGATTTCATTTATTTTGCAAGTACTCGCTGAGCAATGGATGGGGAGAGTCGTGACATAAGGACTAGCACGACACACTTCTTTGTTAAAATTAAAAAGATATATTTGGGTTTTGAGATATTCTTATGTGTCGTATATAAGTTTATGACGTTTGCATTGTAAGTAAAATGTATCATCTAGAAAACATTTTTACATATTTTATTAATGTAATCATAGTAGACAGTCATTTGGTAAGACTGGTGAATTGTGATGAAGTGATTATGACTGTTTACTATGATTATTATGAATAGGATAAAGAGAAATTTTCTTCTAGATTGCATTATTTTTTGAAAAAATCTTACCATTTTTTCATAAAAATAGCTTAACTTTGGGGAGGGGTTTACATTCTTTCCTCTTTTTCCACTCGATTTGATAACTTGTAATAGGGTTCTTGAATGAGCAATAAAACGCTCAATCTCGCTAACAGTATCCACTAATCTCTATCCCTCCAAACCATCCTTTGCATTTAATTTCATCCTATATAAAACATTAACATTAACACTTAGATAGTGGATGTCTGAAAATGGAACCATGTGATGCTCATAATTTAATAAATCCAAACCTAACCTTTCAACAAAAGTGATATAAGCAACCCAAAATCTATAGGCACGAGAGCTTTTTTTTTTGAACTTCTTCTTTTTATTAAGTTGAGGACACTTATCTCAACAATGTCCCAGTTCACCACACTCGTAGCGAATCACTTTGAATTTATTTTTCTTTTTCTTCTTGGTGATAAGTTTGTTGAATTTTTTGGAGAGTATCTTCAAATCATCTTCATCCATTGGGCTCTTTTCTTCATCAACTGAGGGTGTACTATCTTCACTTGAACTCTCCTCAACCTTAAGTGTTATGTTCTTCTTTTTCTTCTCCTCTTTTTTAGGCATCCACTTCATTTCTTGAGTTAGAAGACTTCTGATCAATTCATTCATGCCCCATATTAGTCAAGTCTTTTGATTCTTCAATTGTTGTCACTTTCATACTCTAAGCTTTTAGTAGAGATTTTAGCATTTTCTTGACCAACTTGACAATTTCAAATTTCTTTCCCAATATTCTCAACTCATTCACCAAATTGAAAAACTACTTGTACATTTTTGTTATGCTCTCTTCCTTTTTTATTTCAAACAACTTGTATTCCTAGAAGAGAAGCTCCACCTTAGACTCTTTTACTTGGGTTGTTCCTTCATGAGTCATTTGAAGGATTGTCCAAGCTTCGTGTGATGTTTTACAAGAAGAAACATGGTTAAATTCTGTGACATCCAAAGCATAAAACAACATGTTTAAAGCCTTAGAGTTTAAATCATTTTTTTCTCATTTTCATTAAAATCACTTTTGTTTTTAGGTAAATTTATTCTAGGGTCAGTGGGAACAATATCTCCCATTTTAATAATTTTTTAAAGTTTATAGTCAATGAATTGAATGAAAAATTTCATGCGAATTTTCTATTGACCATAATTAACACCACAAATAAGGGTGACCCAATTGAACTATTCCTTATTTGAAAGTTGGTTTTTGAAAAAAGGTTTGCAATAAAAGTTTCGAAAATGGATCTTAAACTTCAAAAATTGTTATATTTTTGAAAACAAAAGCCTCAGCTCTAATACTAATTATTAAACCCCAAAACCTAAATAGCAAATACCCTAAAAAAAAGAGAGGGGGAAGAGGGTGAATAGGTTATTTAAAAAAACTTTCACAGATTCAAACTTTTTTAGCCAAAATCAATTAATCGACACAATCAATTAATTTAATTAAACCTATTCAAACTAACCAAATAATAAATCAAATAATATAAAACAATAAACATAAATAAAGAGAGTAAGGGATAACAATTGCTCAACCAATTTTAGAATGGTTTGGAGCTTATCCACGTCTTTTACGTCTACTATTTCAAGCAACCTCGCTTGAAGATTGTCTTCTACTAATTTCAACCCCGAAATTAGAATAGTTTTGACACAAGGGATTTCATCTTTCTCATAAAGGTTTTGATTACAAGAGATTGTGCCTTCAACTTATTATTATTATTTTTTTAAGGATTATGCCCTATACTAATTTCATGGGATTGTGCCTTAGGGTTTGTGAAAAAACAAGGAAAACAATATTGTCTTTAACTATGCTAATACAAAGTTAAGCTCACAAACTCTCTCAGATAATTTAAAATATATTTCTAATAAGAGAAAATATAGAAGAATTAGAGAATGAAGAATGAGAGTGTATATGCCTAGTTCTTTAACCCCATAAACTCAAATCAGCTTCTTATTTACAGTTGAAAAACTTGGTAGCCATTGGAAGTTGATCAAAGAGGTGTTGGAAAAGTTCTGTGTAGACATACGGTAGTATGCTTTTTGTGCATGATGGTGCTTCCTTTAATAAATGTGCCCAACAGTCAATTTTGTACACATACACAGTCGTGTGATGCCTTCACACGATTGTGCGTCATCTTTTCATTCATGTGTCTTCAGATTTCAGAAGGTAGCACAAGATCTATTTACTGTCAACATACGGGCTGAATTTTGTCTTGCACATGGGCATGTCTCTAATACACGATTTTGTTTCTAATGTTTTTGACTTGTCTTGACTTGGCATGGCAGTATGACACAGGCATGTGATTTTTTTTCTCTAGACACAAGGTCGTGTGCTATTGTTGAGCACGATCTTGTGTTGTTGAATGCTTCGATTGTTGACCTTCACCAAGCATGGTCATATGACACAAGACACATGCCCATGTGACCGAATTTTTATATTCAACACGATCGTGTAAACAAGGCACACAGTCATATGTGATATTAAAGTTCATATACACGATCATGTGTGAGTATTACACGATCATATAATACCATTTTCTACAAGCACAAAATTCTACATCTTAGCACGGGAGCTGCACATGATAGCATGTTTCACCACACATGGTTGAATTATCAATTTAGCATAGGCATGTGTTTGGAAATTCTTACAAAACAAACTTTTGGCTCGATTTTGGTCATGAAACAAGTTCTTGCCAAGCGTGATTTAGTCATTCTATGAATTTTAACATATTTTTAGAATCATCGAAACACCAAGGGTTCAACAAATTAATCAAGTTGCAACATCAAATACAAGCATCATAATTCATGGAAGGTTGATACAGAAGGATGTACGACAAGCATGCAAGATTAAACTTTAATTTTTACATGTTTTATTTGGACCATATATTCTAATTAGTTTAAGTGATTTAGGTCTCTAACCTTTAGTCATTTTTATGTATATTTTATGTAATTGAATTGTAGCACTTTTGGTAGACTAGAGTTAGACAATGTTAACCATAGTTTATTGCTTGCCTATAACAGAGAATTTTTAACATTTGTAAAGTTTAGACTTTGACTGAAAAAAAAAAAAAAATTGAAAAGGCTTTGCTTTCCTCTCCTTGTGTTCTGAGAGCTTGGTGCTTTTGTGAACTCATTTCATTTTCTTTATCCAATTCAAGCAAGAGGATTGGTGGTACAATTAGATTTAAGTTAGTGGAAATTCTTTTAGACTTGAATCATCGTATCTTGCATCATTATCAATCAAGTAAGTTGTTAATACTCTTGTTGTGACTCGAACTCTATCATTTCTAAGTTTCTTTGGTTGTGTTATGATGGTCTTATGTTGTTAGAGGTTAGACCTTTAAGGTATTGAAGATTTTATGATGTTGAAGCTTGACCTTAGTAGTTTTTAAAGTGAATATTGTCTGATTTTTGTATGAACCTTGCACTTAAACTTGGTTGGATATTAGACTTGACTATGGGTAAATGATTAATGACCAAAACAAAAGATTCGAGAGTGTCAAAATTGATCAAGGAAGGTTAAAATTGGATTAAGTGAGTATCAAAATAAGAGATAAATGATACCACTTGAAAGGATTAGACCGGTACTTGATGAACATGGTCCCAAGTCAATTGTCATTGCCAAAGTTAAGTCAAGTTGCTTGCTTGGGAGATGCCTTGCATTTCGTCTTCCTCCATGTGTTCAATTTCACTCGAACCAAGTGTATTATGACTTAAATGAGTATTTTTATGGCCAACCGAATCATCAAGTAGATTAAGACTAACAATTTCATGATTTGAATAATCACTAGAAATGTTTGCAAGTGGATTAGAACTTGCAAAGATATCATATGTGTATTATTGTGATTAGGTTTGGGGTTAGATCCAAGTTAAATTAGTTTAGTGTTTAGTTTGAACAAGCTATATATAGGTTTGATATAATGTTTGGCTTGAACGAGATGAAATTTGAGTTGGGATTGTCCCAAATGAAATTTAAGTCAAGTTAGCTCAATCAAGTGAATTGTCGAAAAATCGTTAACAAATTCATTATTTTTAATGATTTTTTGTCTTTTATAATGACTTTTCAATTTTTTTTAGCAACAAATTTTTTTTTTTTACTTTACAACTTTCAAAGGCTTCTCCAACAACTAACTTTTCAATTAATTTTCTGAATTTGAGTTGAATTTAAACTTACTCTTTTTCGAAGTTAATTTTTTTATTTGCATGATAAAATATTTGTCTGGGAACATCAAACCCCGCTCATCATCATATGAGTACTTTCATGCACTATTAAAACTAGATTCCAACTTTTATATGCTCATTAAAAATTTTCTCACGGAACTTTATTCCAACGTGTGGAAAACGGTGGCTAACCAGGACCCTGGTGAAGTTAGCTTGGTTTGGTTTACATACCTGTCATTGACCAAGAAAGTCTTCTGTCTTGGAGAAGATCACATTAACACCCCAGGTATGTAGATTTACATGGTATCCCACTAGTTTCCGAACACTAAAGTAAACCCCCAACTAGTGAAAGGTTTTCATAATAAATGTCAAAGTCCTTTGCATGATCCATGATTGTGGTTGTCAATGATAAAGAGTCATCACCTGTATCGTTTCTATAATTGTGGATGAAGATTGGTAAATGAATTTTGATATCTATTATTATGTAAAACTAATTAAAATAAAAAAATAAAAACAAAATTTTTTTAATATGATTTATCTTAATAATAAACAAAAATACACATACATGAAATGTTATTAGTCGATGTTCTCTCTATTCCTTCCTTAACTTCAGCTTCAGGTCTGCAAAGAAAGATTTGATTGTTTAAGATCATGTGCTACGTGTTCTTCTCTCTTATAAATTCAAAGGCATGGTTAATTTTCTTTGACGAGTAACACCTATGTGAGAAATGATTGTAAAATAGGCGCAACGTTACTGTATACATAACAATTTAGGTGGAGAAGGACTCTAGAGATCAAGTGGAAACAAAACAAGATACACATAATTGCATTCAAGAGAAATTATGAGCTCACGATAGAAAAGCTACAAGGGTAAAAAGTTTGTATCAACAAGGGACTGCAAACAAGTTCTAATGCTTGAATAAAGATCCTAAATAGTAAATCAGCCCGTTTTTTTTTTTTATTTTGGGTAATTAAAAATCAGCCGACTTTCTTTATTCTAATCCTTCATATTTATAGGACTAAAAGTTGAAGTTAAATTTGAATAATATAATCTATGTAATCTTAACTTAAACATGATTCTTAGCATTTATTTATATTATAATTGAAGTAAACACAATAATTATATTATAAATATGATTATGATTGGAAGAGAAAATATAGTTTTCCCTTATAGGTATAGAGAATAGGAAAATTATCTTATTGATGCTGAGAAAATTGATGGTCTTATCAAATATTTCTGGCTATAAAGTTTATTCACAATTTTGAATCGTTGGTGTTCAGACTAGTTATTATTATTGTAACTAATCATTGTGCATAGATATTCAAGCTTGTATAAATAAAGAGAAGCTTGGTTTTTAGAAATTTACACGAAGTATTTGAATACCACTTTATACCTTTTTACTCAGCAATCCCACACCTGCCGATGACAACCTGCGTTTGAAGTGTCATCAATGTCAAATGCAATGCTTTTGGTTGGGGTGATGTTAGTAGTTTCCCATATTTGTGAGCTTTCAGGATTGTACACAAGAATAGGGGTGTAGAAAATTGCCCCTTTCCCTTCAGGCTGTGCATGCTTTGACTGAGCCCAAAAGAGACGCAGCACACCAGCTTCTCTTTCTATCTACCTGTGTCAATGCACTTGAAAAGACACAAGTGAGATTTAATCTTATATTATATATAAAACTTTATATATAATTTTACATAAAATCAGGTTGAAGAAAGTACACAAAAGCTGGCAGTTAAAGTAAGATATTGTGAGTTCGAGAGTGAAGTTGGGAAACATCATTAATGGAGAAAGGGGTTCTTGCTCGTTTCCTGGTCTGGATGATTCTGCTGGTGCAGCCTTTGTCAAAGATCTCAGCTAACACGGAAGGTCCTCACTTCTCTTACTTTGTGCAATCTTTTGATCTCTTGTTGTTATTTAATTATTGGGTTTATTTGTAGAAATTTTTGTAATTTTAGAGATCTTTTTTTCTGTTATTGATGTTGAGTCTTGGCCGATAAATTCGTTGATTCTTGATTTTTGGTATTGTCTGAAGAGGTTGATTGATATATATGGCTAATTTGGACTGTGATTATGGCTAAGATTTTCATGTAATTTGACATATATGGTCTTCACTTTTGCTTTGTGCCATCTATAAGCCCGTTTAGGTGATAGGAGAATTTGGTTATTTTTGATATAGTGCATTAATCTTATATTTTTAACAAATCAAGTTAATAGACGCTTAGATGATGAAGTTGTAATGGAGGGAGCTAAGTTTACTGTCAAGGATATTGATAAAGAGCATATGAGTATGTACTAAAAATCAGAATCATTAATTGTTTAATGTGAAAGAGAATGTTTAATAATAAGGTCCCAAAGTTTCTGAAATTTTATTTTGTTGTAAATTTTACAAAGTAATAAGTGCTTCATTCTTGTTTTATTGGACCTTCTTTATAGAATTTAAGCTCATTTGTGTAATTGATGCTTTTTTAATGAGAAGTTGATGCTTTGCACAACCTTCGGTCTAATTTACTAGATCCTAACAATGTCCTGGAGACTTGGCACCATGAGGATGTTAACCCATGCACTTGGTACCATGTTACATGTAATGAAGAAAACAGTGTTACAAGAGTGTAAGCAACTTCATTAATTAATACCTCTTTTAAGACCAGATGAGAGTGCCATTATGTTCATCAAATCTCTTTTTGTTTCTGGCAGTGAACTTGGAAATGCAGCACTGTCTGGTGAACTGGTCCCAGATCTTGGCCAGCTTAAAAACTTACAGTACCTGTAAGTCATTTTTAGTGGATAAAAATCGATTTGCTTAGATGGGCAGTTCCTGTACTCCTTTCCGTTCTTTATGATTGCGTCACTATTTGATACATCGACTCAACCGCGGTTGATGAAGTGGGTTCTTTTCAAAACCTCAGTTGATGACACTCTTTTCGTATTTATGTGGCTGGTTGCTGTTGTTTCACTCGTAACTTGTGTACCAACGCTAATATTTTTGTTCTATGGATTGTTACAAATATTTACATGACAGGGAACTTTATAGTAATAACATAACAGGACAAATTCCAAGTGCTCTTGGGAATCTGACAAATTTGGTGAACTTGGATCTTTACATGAACAATTTCACTGGTCCTATTCCGGATTCATTGGGCAAGCTGATGGAACTGCGTTTCCTGTATGTTCACTTTCCCTTTATTAAGATTATTGTTTAGTTAAGATCATTCTTTTCATTGTTTAGTTCTTTATTAGAAGGTTTATTGCTCATTCAGTGGCTGCAACTTTATGCGTAATTATATAGCATGCATATAGATATTTACTAACTGTTTTATGTTGTGAAGAAGATTTGTAAAAGTGAAATGTCAATCATGTCTTCGTAATTTGGCATGAGACTATTATTGTAAAATTCACACTACTTTCTGGATATGTTGAGCTGAGTGTTTGATTTTAAATTATGTCCAACGTTTTGACTACGAGTTTTATTAAAACCTGCGCAAATCAGCCAAAACACTTCATTATCTCCACACAATCAACAAAACTTCTGAAAGGGATTCTATCAACGAGTCTGTACACTCAACCACAGCCAAGCCACAAAAAATGAAGGAAAAAAAGAAAACCAATCTGGCAGGTGCTAGCTTCTCCCAAGCCGAAGCCTCCCCTGGTTTCCCTTAATTTTTCCTTGTCCTTCTCTCTTTCATGCTCCCCTTTCTATCAGTTTTATGTCCATCTTCCTCTAATTTTCCTTTGACCTCCACATGTCCACCTTTTGTGCCACATTAACTAACCCATATACTTCATCACAGTTTAACAATCCTCTACTCCCACCCTTTCATTTCTTCTTGTACAAAATTGTGGCACTTAATCTTTAATATTTTTTGGTGTATATGCTTGCTTGCACTTATCTTTGTACGTGCGAAATCTGCTATCAATAAATAATCTTTGTTCGTATTAGAACTTAAAATTTTTTTGAATGTCTGTGTAAGGATAGCCGGCTCAACAATAACAGCCTGTCAGGTCCAATACCTCTATCCTTGACAAATATTATGACCCTACAAGTCTTGTGAGTACCTAAGTAATATATATTTTTTTTCCTTATTTCTTCTTGCCATCAGAACTCCTCTATGATGGTATAACATTCATTTTCCTATGTTGGCTGCAGAGACGTATCAAACAATCGCCTATCAGGGCCCGTCCCAGACAGTGGCTCGTTTTCACTTTTTACTTCCACCAGGTTTTTCATTGATAAAGGCTATAAACAGTTTTTATTTTTTTGTTCTATTTTTTTTATTTTTTTGTTTTCCTGGATGAATGGTGCATTGATGAAATGATAGCGTGTTTATTCTTGCAGTTTTGCGAATAACGTAGATCTCTGTGGCCCTGTTACTGGGGAAGTCTTGTCCAGGTAGTCTCGTGTACCACTGTTGACGTAAATTTTCTATTATTGTTCTTATTAAGATTATCATTTTTCAATGTAAAATGCTATTCTGAAAATAGATACCCTGCGTTGTTAGCATCCTACCTGTTAATGCATTAGAGGACTGAACTGCATTGTTCAATGTCATTTCAGGCAGAAAAAATAAAATTGCAGCAAATGTCATTTCAGGCAGAAAAAATAAAATTGCAGCAATTGCTGCGGGAGTGGCTGCTGGTGCTGCTTGCTTTACTATTTCCTGCTCTAGCTATTGGTTTTTTGCATATTGGCGGCGAAGAAAGCCACGAGAGTTTTTCTTAGATGTATCTGGTTAGTGTCTGATCCTAATGAGGAATTTGCCTTGATGTTTGATTGGATTGCATTTTGACTTGATGCATGTTTTCTCAG
>JAJEJH010001724.1:0-18774 GCA_026122585.1 Anacardium occidentale
TGCTACTAATGAATCTCTATGTAGAGATTTTTCTAAGATGATGCAGGGGGAGTTTGAGATGAGTATGATGGGAGAGCTAAACTACTTCATTGGACTGCAAATCAAACAAATGAAGGAAGACACATTGCTCACTCAATCGAAATATACCCAAGACCTCATCAAAAGGTTCAACATGCATGAGGCCAAGGATCAACCAACACCAATGAGCACCTCAATAAAGATTGATAAAGATGAGGGAGGTAAAAGTGTTGATACAAAGTTATATAGAAGCATGGTAGGTGCATTATTGTATTTGACTGCATCTAGGCCGGATATATTGTTTAGCGTATGCATGTGTGCACGTTTTCAAGCAAATCCTAAGGAATCACATTTGAATGCAGTGAAATGAATCTTGAGATATCTTAAGGGGACACCGAATGTTGGTTTATGGTACCCTAAGAACTCAACATTCGAATTACGTGCATTTTCAGATGCTGATTTCGGAGGCTGCAAAATTGATAGGAAAAGCACTAGTGGAACATGTCAATTCTTAGGAAACATGTTAGTTTCATGGTTTTTGAAAAAATAAAATTTGGTTGCAACTTCTACTACCGAAGCCGAATATGTTTCCGCGGCTAGTTGTTGTGCCCAAATTCTTTGGATGAAACAACAACTTTCTGATTTTGGTTTCAAAATAATGAAAACTCCCATATTTTGTGATAATACTAGTGCTATTCAACTTTCGAAAAATCCCATCTTGCATTCTAGGACAAAGCATATAGATATTAGACATCATTTCTTGCGTGATCATGTTAGCAAAAGAGATATTATGCTTGAATTTATTGACACTAACCACCAGCTGGCTGATATCTTCACCAAGCCTCTAGACAAGGAGAAATTTGCATACATAAGGAGGGAGCTTGGAATGATTGATGCAAGCCAAGTAAGTGTCTAGAAATTCAATGTTTTATAGCTTATATGATGATTTGGTTGATTGCTTGATGTGTTGACTGAATATCTGAATATGCATGAATGATAATGAGATTGCTATTGATTGATGGTTGAATGGAATTTGATGTATGCAAACATTTAGATATATATGCTTGCATGAGTATGTTTTGGCATGCAAATTCGAGTCGAATCGATGTAACTCTATAGTTGACATCAATTGGCAACTGAATTCAAATAATAAAACCTCATTGAATCAAAATATCCAAGTTTTTCATGGCTTGAGGTGTTTTGGAGTTTGTTTTGAAATTCTGCAGATTTCTGGAAACTTATGCAGGTCTGTGTGATTTTGGTCACACACGACCGTGTGTTCCCAGCACGCACGGGCGTGCTTCTGCGTGAACACACGACCGTGTGTTCCAATATACACGACCGTGTGTTTTGATTAAAATGCGCGCTTAATCTGCACGCGCACGCACAAGAAACAACATGGGCATGCATTTTAAAGTTTAATATTTTTTTCGAAATTTTTGCGAACACACGATCGTGCGTCAAGAAACACGGTCGTGCGCTCGCATCTATTTAAGCAAATTCGTTCATTTTCTTCATTTTTAACAAATCACATAAACCCTAGCCGCGATTTCTCTCAATTCTCTCTCGATTTTTCGTCCAAATCTCTCATTTTTCTTGCTTCCATTTGCTTTCAAACTTGTTTTTACAAGTTTCTCTTCACTTTTCTCATCATTTAAGATCATTTTGCATCCAAAACTCAACCCAAATCTCCATTTTCAATTATTTCCATTACCCAAATCTAAAATGCCTCCACGAATGAAATTGCTAACACGTTCCGGGCCTTCCAGGAGTACTTCGAGAGTAGAAAATCCATTTGGAATCGTGTGTTCCAATCGGCAGCAAAAGGTACTCTTATCGAAACTCATGAAAAAGCCAATTTATGTTGGACGTTGTTTGGATAAACGGATTTTGCGAGAAATTGGTGTTTTAGATGAGATAATGGGTTTAGTCAATTCATCTAGGTTGAATGGAATCTTTTTTATGCAAATTGATGCGTTCGAAAATTTAGTTTACGAATTTTATAGTTCCCTGTCAATTCCGAAGGATGTACGGGGAAATATTACGGATTTTACTATGAAATTTCGGTTGGCCAATTCGGATTGGACGGTGCCAGCCGAACAGTTGGGTGAGTGGTTGGGTTGCAATTCAGAGGGTATACTGGATTTTTCGCATGATCTGAGCTCTCAGGCTGTATGGGGATCCCTCGACGGTTCCGGATTCTATGAAGCGCAAAAGGCGAAGGCCTCCTCCCTGGTCAATCTGGCCATGCGAATCTTCCATCGCATGGTCACATATACATTAAACGCCCGCACGAACACTAATGGTAATGTAAGTGTTCGTGACATGGCAGTAATGGAAGCTGCCATGAATGGACATCAACTGGATTCGGCAAGGTGGCTTATCAGCAAGTTGAGCGATATCCAGTCACTTAGCGATAAGGAAAAGGTTCCGATTGATTTTGGTATGCTTATTACTTTCTTCGCTGAAAAATTGGGTATTTCAGTTGACGGATACAGAGAGTTTCGGCTTGGTTTCGACGAGTCTCATATGCTCAATGCCGATGCTCTCTTTCGGATGAGGGTGATTGAGAAAGATGGCAATGATGGATGGAGATTGCCTGCTGCTGTTGGAGATCATGAGCCATCCGCCGAACCATCTGCCATGCCTTCCGTGGCTGAAACCAGTGTCCGAAGAGGAAGACGAGCTCACCCCGAAGCTGGTCCTGAGGTTCAGTCAACATCCGAGCTTCAAGTGTTAATTGAGCTGACCAAGCAAGTTGATGCAAACATGGTTCAGCTTGCCCATAATTTTCAAGCCTTTCAGGAAAGTACAGAATCTCGCTTGACCCGGATTGAGTCCAGCCTTGCTTCTCTTATTAACATGACGGATCTGTCACCTCAGCCACCACCTCAACCTTGAACCATATTTTTTTTACATTTGCATTTGCATGATTTTGTTACCAAAACTTATCATTGAGGAACATATTTTTTTATCTTGTTATCATTTTCTGGATTTGGCTTGATTTAGTATTATATTAATCTTTTGAATTTTCTTGATGTTTTGGAATATGTCAATTACTATTGATTGGATGATATTGCTATTGCTTGGTTGATTGTTTGATGACGGGTAGTGGATGATGGATTGATATTGGAAGTTTTTTTTTATGAATTGTTTTGGGAAATATAGCTAAAACAAAGGAAACCATGTCAAATTTTTTTGATTTATGGCAAAAAAGGGGGAGAAAGAATGAAATGATTAGCAAGTTAAAAATTGATACTTGATATAAATTTATATTGGTAATTAAGGCTCAAACTAAGGGGGAGTGCTTAAAGTGAGGGGGAGCATGTTTTATCCTTAGTTTAAAACTCAATTTTAACATTTTCAACATATTTTTGTCATCAATCAAAAAGGGGGAGATTGTTGAACCCTTGATGTTTTGATGATGATAAAAATATGATTAAATTGTTAATTTGTAATAACAATATGTTTAAAGTGCTAATCAATCCCTTGCATGAAGTAATTCATGACAAAGAAGGGAAGAAAATTTTATTTTTGCAGGTTTTAGGTCTCGCACGACCGTGTGCTTTAGTAGCACGACCGTGCTTGACCAAACGGGTCCTCGTGTGTCCAAAACACGGGACCGTGTGCCTGACCGTGCAAGGTTCTGTGATTTTCTGGAAGAAAAATCTCAGACCCGCACGGGCGTGCGTGAATGATGCACGACCGTGTGCATGCACTACACGATCAATGCACTACTACATCAACCGTGCAGCCTGATCGTGTGAAATCAAAGAACTCAAAAGTCATTGGAAGCACGACCGTGCGTAGTGGAAGCACGACCGTGTACATAACTTTTGAAGAGCACGGGAGATCAAGCCGTGCAAATGAAACCGTGCAACTGGTCAAAGAAAAGGAGTCAACGCACGACCGTGCACGCTCAATACGCACGACCGTGCGTGATGGCAAATAAGGAGCACTACCGGGATGTCGTGCAAGACTGATCGTGCAAAGGTATTAAGGCATTCATCTCACGCACGACCATGCAGAAATGGCACACGACCGTGCGCTAGCAAGAACTTACCCGTGTGCTGCTCGTGCGCTCATCGTGCAGTCAAGCCGTGCTAGCTTCTGGAATTTTTAGACAAAACTTTGAAGTATCAATGCACGACCATGCATCTAAGGAGCACGACCATGAAGGGTCGAAGCACGACCGTGCGTCAAAGACACACGACCGTGCATCATTGGCGGTAAGCTTTTAAGTCGACCGTTGGGAGTTTGAACGAGCAATAAATGCAGCATGCACAACCGTGCACTCGAGGAGCATGACCGTGCGCCTGGAAAATTTATTGCAGAGTTTACTTTTTCCAACTACTTCAACGAATACAAAGCTAGCAAAACGACTCCTTCCTATTCTAGGCAATGAATCAAGTATAAAAGGAGAGTCATTTGAACTAGAGAGGTTACTGAAACGAATTGAAAAACGCTCAAGCTATCTTCTTCAATCTTTGATTACACTTTCTCTCTCTAAGCTTATTCATTCATATTATTGAGAGCTCTGTACTTTCCATTTGATTTTCAGCCTATTAAGAGGCAATTTCAATCAATCTTTTATCAACATTACATCTGTAAAAATGGTGAAATTCCCTTGTGGCAAAACTATTGTATCTTCGGGTATTGAAGATAGTGGAAACTTCAATCGGGTTTGATTGAAGAAGAGGACGTAGGAGGCTTGTGTTCAAAGCTCCAAACCTCTCTAAACTTGGCTGAGCAACTTCTGAACTTTCTCTCTTTATTGCTTTTATTGTGCATTGTGTGTATTATAGTGTTAATTGTGATTATTGCTTTAGAAATTTTAAATAATCCTATTCACCCCTCCTCTAGTATTATTTCTCTATCTCTTAAAGGTTTTTCAATTATTATTACTTAATATCTTAAAACATATATGATACTGTACATCTCTCATGCATGAGCAATATAAAGCATGCAAGCCACCAACATGCTATCTACTGAAAACCAAATACATATGTATATACATATATAAAATTGAAAATATCGGGTAAAGACCTGCTTAAGCCATATACCACTCTCCAACCATTTTGTGCTCTAATCAGCTCTTTAAAACATTAACCTATAAAAAAGAAGACTGAGGGGGATAAGTGACAAGTCACTCAATAAGTATCTCCTATTTATACCCTCGAAGAGGCTCTAATTTGATTTATCATTGAGTAGCTGCTAAACTAAAGAACTTAATCAAGTTCCTAACTAGCCTAATAACTTTTTTTGCTATAGCATATCTTATTGCTCAAATTTTGCTTCACATCTTGTCATAATTATGTATATGAGTATACGTATACAACTCGGTATGAAAGGGAGTCTAAACTGAAAACTGAGACTAACTTACTAAATTCTCTTTTGGATATTCATTATCTTGTTCCTTTCTTTTTTTATTATAGTTCTAGAGTACTCTCGAGTTCTCTTAAGATCTTAGCTGAGTTCTTTTTATGCTTCTTCTTATAACATATATCGTGTAGTTTTACGTCTTTATATTCTTTTCTTACATGTTTCTTCTCTTACTTTTTGTGTACTAATTCATATCATGTTATGCTAGATCATGGTATAAAGTATGTTAAAAATATATTTTTGCCTTTGGGCTTACTTACTAAAAATATTTATTGAAAATGCTATTTAGATCTAAAGATGCTAAAATACTAAAAAACTGATTAAAAAAATATTTTTGAAATCTCTGTGTATCCGAAGATATTTGTTATACTGATCAAACTAATGAATATAGAGATTTGATAACTTGACCATGTAGGCTGAAACATGCCACCGAAGTACTAGTAAGTTGAAAATCTTACCATATCAGTCCTTGGACTAGAAAGCTGAAATCTAACCAATCTGATTAAAGTTAAAAAGCTGAAATTCTATAGATACCTCTTCATATTCATCCTCAATAATTAACTTGTATATGAAGCTTAAAACTGAAAAGCTGATGCTTGTGGATAATTTGATCTATTTTTTTGAAAACACTACTTTAGCATGTCATGTCATATAATGCATATCATGCATGTACTCTTATTATTTATCTTTCTCTGATTATATTCTATGTAATTGTACAGCTGTTATAATCATATTCTGTGTATTCTTACGGAAGCTTCTAGTTCTGTAACTTATTAAGCTTGTTAATAAGTTTTGCATAAACTATTTTGTATTCTATTACGTGTCTGTTAGTTTATTGTTCTATAGATTTCTATAGCAGTTTCTATTTCTATTTCTTGTTTCTATTTTGTAATCTGATCATAATCTATCGATTATATGTGTTGTTTCTAGGTTGTTGATAAGTTTTCTATATTTTTATGAGTTTAACAGTGTGATTTTGGAAAAGTATTCTTTTTCTCTTTGTTCTGTTATCATTTTCTACTGTTTTCTATTAATTAAACTATTTCTATAACTTTTACTATTCGCACGAATGTGCATATGGTCATATGTCAAAGCATGCTAACTTCTGAAATCTTTTTACAAAAATTTGGCTTACTAAATGGGTAAGTGTTTCAAGACACACAATCGTGTATGCACTACACACAATCATGTCCCTATGTAGACGAGCCTATGCCAAAGCACCTACACCGTTATGGTTTCTGTAAGACACGACCATGTATAATTGAAAAAGTGCATATGATCGTGACCTTTACTTGCATGGTCGTGTGCCCAAAGGCACTAGCACACTGGCCGCAATCGTGCATTCTTAACACAACCATGACCACATAGAGAAACATACACTTATAGGCATGCGTATCACATACACAAGCATGCATCACACTCTATTTCTGTAATTTTCATCTCCATAATTTATAAAACCATGCCCAACTCAACCTAATCTCAATCTATCTCTAGCTAAGCTCATTTCAGTTTATAAACAAGCAAACCAAGCTTCCATCACAACCTTCATCATCTTATAACTCTTAATCTCAACTAAACATGCTTTTGAATGTATAAAACACATATATGCACATACAAATGTTCTAACCATGCTCTAACTCAAATTTCCCTTCTATCTCATCTTTATTATCTGAAGATCATGTTCACTAAGCTGAAAACATGCTAAATCACTAGTTAGACTCATCCAATAATTTACATGCTAAGGAAAACAAGAAAAAGATAAGGAAATACTTACTTAAAGCTGCTAAAATCTTCTATCTCTTTAAATCTGGTTGAATCTTTGCTAGATTAGCTATTAGAAACTGGCTTCTCTCTCTAAAAGTTGGCTGGGGTTAATTGGAGAGAAAAAGGAAAGGAAACTGAAAAGAAACTCATGAAAGGAGAAATTTTCATGTAAATAGTTGTGCAACTTAAGGGAGACACTCAGTCATGTGTCGTTAGAGCACACAATCGTGTGCCACATACAATAAATGCATAAGCGTGTGTCCAAAGGATGTATGGTCATGTTCCATGCACACACCAACCATATATAGCCTTCAAAAGACTATTCTACCCTCTTAACTCCTCTAAGTCCAATTTTGGCTAGAGAAATCTCTCTTTTAACCCTAATCGAAGGCTTAAAAAGATCATTCTAATCTTGGGATGTTACATTAAGTCTACCTAGAAACATGTTTATATCTTTTTGCATTCATGACTTATCATGCTTCTTATTTTCTTTCATGTCTTATTTTATTGTTTAACTTATTTGTAGTCTTATTTTCTTGCTTATCTTATCTCTTGTCTCATAACCTTTGCTTTTCTTTTACATATTAAGACGTCTTTACTCTGGTTCATGTCATGTTATGTAAAGGTATGAAATATATTGAAAACTGACCCAAGGAGCTTAGCCTGGTGATAAGTGTAATACCCCGTCTGCTATATATTACTGTAGACTATTATTTTTTTTTTTTTTTGTTTTTTTTATAAATATATATATATCTAACATATAGAAGTAGGTATTACTCTGACTGCTTACTGAAAATATGCGGAAGCTGATTTATAAATTTGTGATGGAAAATTGAAACCCACTGTACAGTATCCTGAATAAAACTCATATTTATATAATAATAATAATATCTGGAAACATAAAAGATATTGTATAATCTGAATGCATGAGCAATCTAAAGCATGCGAGCCACAAACATGCTATCTGCTGAAACTAAACATATACATACATATATCTGAAAACTCAGGTGAAAACCCGCTCAAGCCATATCCCACACACTAGCCATCTCGTACTCCAAGCTCAGCTCCCCGAAACACCAACCTGTAAAAAGGGAAACCACGGGAAATGAGTGACAAGTCACTCAGTAAGCATCTCCTACCTCTACCCTTGGGTAGGCTCTAGACTAAGTTGATGCTAACTAATTGCTATCTAGGTAAACTTAACTAAGTTCCTGATGGCCTAATAATTTCTTCTAATCCTCTTCTTTTCTTACTAATTCTTGCGTTCTGTTAGGATTAGCTGAATTCTTTTATTTCTTTATTTCTAACGTATATCGTGTAACTTTATCTTTCTTTTATTTCTTATCTTACATGATTCTGGTATTATTGTCTATATGTTCTGCCATGTCATGTACTATGTATTATGGTATACTGAAATCATGCTATTTGCCCTTGGGTCTGTTTACTGAAAACATGTTTCTGAAAACTATTATTAGGATCTGAAGATTCAAAACACTAAAAAGCTAAATAAAACTGTTTTTGAAATCTCTATATCTGAAGATACCTGTTATGCTGATCAGACTGATGAATACAGAGATTCGACATCCTGGCCAAGTGGACTAAACCATACTAGCGAAGTGCCAGTAAGTTGAAATGTCCTACCATACCAGTCCTCGAACCAGTAAGTTGAAATCTAACCAATCTGATCGAAATCAGAAAGCTGAAAACCCACAGATGTCTCCTCGAATTCACCCTTAATAATTGACTCAGATATCGAGCCCGGAATATTGAAAACTGATGTAATTGAATCACTTGATCCATTTTCTGAAAACACTATTTAACATGTTATGTTGGATGATGCTATTCATGCATGTTATCTTTTAAATTCTCTTTTCTTTCTGATTACAGTTTATCTTACTGATATACTGTTTTTGTTCTATTTCTCTTTCTGTTTCTATTACTGTTTTTCCTGTTTTCTGTTCTGTTTCTGTTTTTTAGCTTGATTTCTGTTTTCTAATTGTAACCTATCACTAGATTACGCTACTTAAGTATGGTGATGAGTTCTTATTCTATTGTGAGATTAAAGCTTGATTCTGGAAAATATCTTATTCTTTTTCTCTATTCTTTTCTTTTTTTTCTTTTCTTGTTATTGAAATTCTGCTTGTTCTCTTACTTTTTCTCATTTTGCTAAGGCGCACGGGCGTGCACTATCGGACGCACAAGTGTGCATGCAGATGCACGGGTCGTGTGTTAGGCGTGCAGCTCAACCATGCAAGCTTCTAGAATTTCTGGCTAAAATCTCACTCTTGGCTAACGCAGGACCGTGACCCTCGAGCGCACGGGCGTGATCTCTCTCAAAAGCTAATCGTACATGGCTCACATGCACAACTGTGACCTTGCTTAAAACCAGAATACACGGGCATATGCGCACGAGCGCACGGGCGTGCATCCAGCCCTATTTCGATACCCATGGTCAAAATCCGTAAGATCACATCAAAACTCAACCCAAAACTCACCACATTTCTAATTAAACATACTAGCATGCAACATACAATGCTAATAAGCTAAAAACATGCACCAATCACTGAAAAACCCAACCAAGAAAACACAAACCCAAGGAAACAAGGGACAAAGGTAAGAGAATACTTACCTGGAGCTGCTAAGATCCTCTATCTCTCTATCCTCGACTGAATCTTGGCTGGAATGCTACTAAAGCTGGCTAATCTCTCACTCAAAAAGCTGGGGTTTCCTGAAGAGAAAAGAAAAGGAAAAAGCTAACTAAAACGGGCGGAGGAAAATATTGGTTTATATACCAGCAGGCATGCACAAGCGTGCATGGTGAGAAAGGGACACACGGGCGTGTGTCCAAAGACGCAAGGTCGTGCTCCTTCCACAAGTTACATATAAAGCCAATCAAAAGACTATTCCACCCTCCTATCTCGCTGAAACAAATTTCTAACCCCGAATCAAGGCCTAAAAAGACCATTCTAACCTCGGGCTGTTACAATAAGGGAAGAATCACCCAAGATGGCCAAGATTCAAGTTATGATAAAGCCAATAACTCTTGATTTACTTGGTCTATGGTTATAGGTCTAAGTTGTCATAAGCTATTAAGTTTATCTTATCTGATCAGTTAAAATTGATTAACTAGTGTAGGTAGGGGTTCTCAGGTCATTAAAAAAAATATACTAAAAACTCATGGCTTAGCCTTTAGACTTGCTTTCCAAAATCATTTTCTAAAATGATCTTGTAATAAATCATATATAGAAATCTCTCTTTTATATAAAACATATATAAAAAGTTATATCTAAAAAATGTTGTACTGATCAGATTGATGAATATTGGGATTCTACACCTTAACTGTGTAAGTTCATCGATACTAATACATAAGTAGTAAGTTGAAATCTGAAACACAACTAATACTTTCTATAACGAGCTTGGTCAAAAATCATGTATTCTCTAATAGAAGTTGGCTCCCACTCTAATAGACATGTGAACTCACAAATACCCTCTCGTATCACCTCTAAAATGAAGTCTAAAACATCGATTGTTTACTTAAAAATTTATGCATATAGATCACTTAATCCCTTTTTAAAAATTTTACTTTGACATGTTATGTCATATAATACTTATCATGTATAAAACTTATTATTATTTTTTCTTATTAAGTTCTTCAAAACTTGATCAAATTTCTTATTCTTTATTTTGTAATTTAAGGGTTGAATGGTCGTGCTCATTTAGAATGCACGATTGTACGCAACATATGATTGTGGCCTTGTATCGCATGACCTATAAAGCTATTGTATACATATAACTGTGACCCTTCCCTATACGGTCATGCCTCAAACAGTTATTTAGTTGTGCACTCTTGGTATACATGACCATAAGGCTATAGAAATATGATTGCACAATCATGTGCTTATTAGGTGCATGGTCATGCATCATACTCTACTTTTGTAAAAAATCATGGCTGAAAGCTACAAACCCATACACAACTTAATCAAGGCACACTAACTCATTCCAATATCAATACATGATCAACATACTACTTTTGCACATATTTTTTTTATCAATAACATTAAACTCATAATAAAATTCCTTAAAACCTTGAAACTTTCCTATCAAAACACATATATATCAAACATGTTTCTAAGTAAACAAACTTTACCGAATCATTTCTATCATATCATCTTATCATATTTTAAGGCTTTTCAACTATGCAAATAAGATTCATCATCATTACATCAAAGAACAAAGAACATATGCTTAGAAAATAAGGAAATAAGGTAAGAAACACTTGCCTCTAGGCTTTTATATTAATATATATTCATGTAACTCTTATCCTATTTGGGATTATCAAGAAAGGCCAATCATACTCTTATAATAGATGACTTGAGGCAAAAAAACCAATTTTGAAAGCATTATGACATATAAGACGAACAAGCCCAGATGTAAGTCATGTATTCAAATGGATTTCAAGTATTGTAATCCTTATTTTTGGCAACCTAAGGCAATCCAATCCATCAAGTGGCTTCATACAAAGCAAAAAAATAAAAAACAAAAGTCAATTCAAATAAGAAACAATTTGAAAACAAAAATAATAAGAAGATAACCTACTTGCATGTATGCTCATGCACATGTCTGTGTAACTCGTACCAATCCAACCAAGATTCAACCAGAGATAAAGAGATTGAAGCTATTAGTAGCTCTAAGTAAGTATCCCCTTACCTCATTCTCTGTTTCCATGGGTTTTATTTCCTTAAATAAGTTTATTCAGCCATAGAAGCATGTTTTAAGTTTAATAGCATGATTATAAGATGATAATGATAATGATGAAATAGAAGAGAAATTCAAACATAGAATGATTCTTAATTCCCTTTTGTGAATGTGTGTGTGTGTTTAAGGGTTTAGAAACATGTTAGGCTTTATTTGGTTGTGATTGATGGGAAAAATGTGTTTATAGCAATGTACTTAGCATAAATACATGTTAGAATAAGTTTAATTGAAGATTGATAGAAATTTAGGTTAAGATTGGATGTGATCTTGTGTCTTTCAACCATAAGAGCTGAAATAGAGCATGACTCATGCCTGTGCACCCGATGGATACATGCCCATGTAGTTTTGTTTCAATAGGGTTACGGTCATATATGCGAGTCATGCATGACAGTATTTGTAAAGGGTCACGACCGTGTAGGTTAGGATCACGATTATGCATTAATAGATTAGAAAAATAAGTAGAATTCCATAAGTTAGCATGATTGGGTTGTACGACTGGCACATGGCCTGTACACCTTCATGCATGCCAGTAGGTCCGATAATGCATGCTCGTGTGTCTGGTGAAAATTTGAGATTTTCCTTCCCATTCAACAAATATCAGTAATAAGGGAACATATCAAGTATTCTTAATAAAGTAAGCAAAGAAACATTAGATTAAAAATAAGAATAAGTAGAAAGAAAGAAAAAAAGAGACACAAAAAATTATAATAGAAAACCCTTCAGATCAAAGAGTAGAGAATAGTCAGATAAAATATATTTATAGAATCAATAGACCTAAATTCATATAAGTAAAAAGAAACTCAATAATAGCCTAAAAACAACCTAAATAACTAGCAAAATACAATCAGAAAATTGATGGAAACAAGAAAACAGTCATAAAAACAATAAAGAACATATAGAACTGAAACTAATAGATATACAACAAAGCACAGAACAATTATACAAAACTTATTAGTAAGTTTAATAAGTTATAGAAACAGTAACTTTAGTAAGAAATACATAGAGTAGAACCATAACAGATGTATATCTAAACTGAATGTAATCAGAAGGAAAGAAATGATAAATTATCATGTATTATATGCATTATATGGTAAATGTTTTCAGAAAATGATTAAGTGATTTACATGTATATGTTTTCATAGTAGAAATTCGATGATCCAAACATTATTTTAGGGATGAATACAAAGGGGCATCTATGAGTTGCATACCTACTAGAGAGAGAGTCAATGCTAGATTTATATATGCTGGTGTGTAATATATACGCTCGCTAGAGAGGGAGCCAACGTTAGATACACTGGTGTTATAACATCCTGAGGTTAGAATAGTCTTTCTAGGCCTTGAATCGAGGTTAGAAGAGAGATTTCTCAGTTAGAAATCAAATTCTGTGAGTTAGGAAGGTAGAATGGTTTTTTGTTGGCTTTATATGCAGCTTGTGGAAGGAGCACAACCGTGCGTCTTTGGACATATACTCATGCATCCCTTTCTCGTCATGCACACCCGTACATCTAGCTATGTACCCCCGTGCATGCTTACTGGTATATAAAGTCAGATTTTTCCCTCCGTCAGTTTCAATGAGTTTTTATTCATTTTCCCTTTCCTTTCTCTTCAGCTAACCCTAATCAATTGAGAGAGAGATGAGTTAGCTTTTAGCAACCAATCCAGCCAAGTTTCAGCCAGAGATTGAAGTTGTTAGTAGTTTCAGGTAAGTATCTTCTTACCTTCTTCCTGTTTCCATGAGTTATGTTTCCTTGGTTGGGTTAATTCAATTAGAAAAGCATGTTTCCAGTGTAATAGTATGTTTATGAAATGATAATGAAGAAATATATGAGAAATCTAGAGGTAGAAGCATGCTTAGGTCCCTTGATGCATTTGTTTGTGTATTGGAGGGTGTAGAGAGATTTTTGTATGATTTGGCAATGAATGATGGGGGAAATGTGTTAATAACAGTATATGTTGCATGTTCGTATGTTATAGTATGTTTGATGAGTTTTGGGTTGAGTTTTGGTGGTGACCTTGCGTGTTTCAACCATGGTGTCAAAACAGAGCTGGATGTACGCCTGTGTGTTCATGTATGCACGCCTGTGCATCCTGGGTTTTTTAACAAGGTCACAGCCGTGTATGCTAGCCATGCATGACCAGCTTATAGTAGGGTCACGACCGTACATATTCATGTCACGACCGTGCACTAGTAAGAAATGAGAAAATGTAAAGAATTTTCAGAACCTTGCACGGTTGGGTTGCACGACTAGCTCACGGCCCGTGCAGGCTTATGTATGCCCGTACGTTTGATAGTGCACACCCATGCACTTAGTGAAAATGAGAACCTTTCTTTCTTTTCGACAGAATTTCAATAATAAAGCAGCTAATTGAATATTCTAAGTTGAATAACACATGAAACCGCTCATGTTGAATAAAAATAAGTATAAAGAAGAAATGGACAAAGAATTCAATTGTTTCTATGAGAAACTTAATAGAATTCAGAAATAGCTTAAATAACATCTTTTGATCAGAGAACAAATAGAAACAGGAAAACAGTAACATATACAGTTTGTACATACGGCAACAGAAATAGTAAAATAGTGACAAATATAATAAATGTATATGTATATATACATATACGAGATCAGATATCAAAACTGTATAGAAAAGAACAGAAGCAGAACTAGCAACAGTTATTAAATGTATGATACAGTAAACTGACAGATATAGTGACAATATATAATGGAACTCAGAACAATTTACACAGAACTTATTAATAAGCTTGATAAGCTTAATAAGTTATAGAAACAATATAACCGTAAGAACATACAAAACAAAACTACAACAGATGTACATCTACACAAAAAGTAATCAGAAGAAAAGAAATGATAATTATCATGCATGATATATATTACATGACATGGCATGCCATACAAAGTTTTTAGAAAAGGGATCCAAGGATCCAATTTCATATTTTCAGTAGAAAAACACGATGATCCGAACATTGATTTTAGAGGTGAATACGAAGGGGCATTTGTGAGTTTCAGTACACCCATTGCATCATGAGCTATATGCTCATTACTAGTCCTATGTACTGGCATATATCAGGGTGCTCAATTAGTAGATTATAGATTTCCTGATCCGAGGATCAAACACAGTTATAGTGCGAGGCACTCAATTCAGTATGAGATTCAGAGGCATCATGTGACCCATATAGTTTATGACACGTGTTTACATAAGAAACTCACATGGTCAGACTGTCGAATCCCTATATTCATCAGTCTGCGTAGCACAGTTTTCAGATATGATTTTCAGTATTTCAATAGCTGTTATATCAGCTTTGCAGTTATTTTAGGATCTTCAGATCCAACAGCATTATTTCAGTAAAATAGCTTTTGAAAAGTTATTTTCAGTATACAGGCCAAGACCTAGATATAATTTCAGCATATTTCATAATATGTCATTTTCATATGACATATACAGCAGAGCATGTTACACATATGATTAATCAGTGAGAAACAGTAAAACTATAACATTCAGAATACATGAGAATCATGTGACAATACATGACAGAACAAACAACAGAACAGAGAAATTATCAGATAATCTGATTACCAGTAATACAGACATAATATGAAATATTAGAAAGAAAAACCAGTATAGAATATTATTTTTATGTAACAGAATGAACAAGTTTACAGAATAAACCTATAGCAGAATAGTAAAAGAGAAAAGATAATGAATATCAGAAAGAGAGCTTAGTGAGTCAAGTTAGACCGCTTGGATTACTCTTCATTCTAAGGTGTTTACTCATATACGTATTTATGACACATCATGAGGTAATATCCAATCAGTAAGTTAATTAAAGAAGAATATTCTATCAATCAGAAATGAACTCAGTAGAGGTTATCAGATAAACAGTCAAACTAGCTATAGGCAAAGTTGAGTCTATTAAACCAGTAATCAGATTAACAATGAAATAGAAACATAACAAGAAAGTATTAAAGGAAGAAAACAAAGAATAAGATAAAAGAAGATGCTATTAGGCTACCAAAGAACTTAGTTAAGTTCATCAGCTTAGTAGCTAGCCAGAGTTGCCTTAGCTTAAAGCCTACCCGAGGGTAGAGATAAGAAATGCTTACTGAGTGACTTGTTACTCATCCCTTTCAGTTTCCTTTCTTACAAGTTGTTGTTTTGGGAGCTGAGCTTGGAGCGCGAGGTGGCTGATGAGTAAGATACAGCTTAAGCGGGTTCTCACCCGATATTTTCAGTTAGACATATATGTATGTATATATTCAGTTTTCTGTAGATAGCATGTTGGCTCGCATGCTTATGTTGCTCATGCATATGAGATATACAATATCAAATTATGTTTTCAGATACTAATCATTGATATTAAAATACGAGTTTTATTAAAGATACTGTACAGTGGGTTTCAGTTTTCCACCACATTTATTTTATACACTTCCGCATTACAAATGTTTTCAGTACAGTTTTTGTGTAGGGTTTCCTGTTGGATGTGATGGGTGATGATTTTTAAATAGTCAATAAATAAAATAATACAATATAGTTTTTATATAATAAATAAATAACAGCAGCGCAGTGACATCCAGCGGAGGGTCTTACAGGTGTACAGTTGTACGCCCGTTAAAGAGGGAGTTAGCATTAGTGCATATTGATGTATGGATTGGTGTGCATCAGTTATCTAATTTCAACCTACTAATCTAGTGTTAGAAAGTTGATGACTCACATGACTGGGTACCAAATCCATATATTCATTAGTCTATGTAGCACAGTAGGTATCTTCAGATATATAGAGTTTTTAGATATAGCTTTATTCAGTATTTTCAATATTTTAGGATCTTTGGATTCCAATAGTATTTTCAAAAAACTAGTTTTTAAAAATATTTTTTCATTAAACAAGCACAAGGGCCTAGCTATAATTTTCAGCATTATTAGACATGATTTCAGCATACTTCATATCATGTTATACAAAGCATAAAAATAAGCAAAACAAAAAACACTAATATATATGTGTGCGTGTGTGTGTGTATGTGTGTATGTCTATAACAATAAGATGACTAAGAAACTATCCGACATACTAATAATTAGTAAATACAGTCAAAACATGCAAAACCAGAAATATAAGTATATACAACATACCATATACATGATAGAATAAGCCATAACATAACAGTAAATGAGAAATAGAACGGTTATGAATTAGAGTACAAATAACAAGATAAGAGGGAAGTAACTCATGAATGATAAATAAAAAATAACAGAAACTAATTGCACATATATATCGTAAGTAGAAACCTAAAAGAATTTAGTTAAGACCTTTAGAGAATTTAAGAGTACTCTAAGTGTCAAAAATCAGATAAGAGAATAACATAATGAATATTAGAAATGGTAGAGAACAAAGTGAGCTAGTTCTAGCTAAATACATTTTCAAGCTAGGTCATATATGTATACTCATATACGTACTTATGATAAGGTGTAAACCAAAATAGAAATAGTAAGTTGAGTTAGAGACAAGAGAGGAAACTTGCTTAACTAGTTGAGGATTGAGTTAGGTTAGTTAGTTCAGTAGTGAAACTAGTCATAGGTTAAGCAGAGTCCATTCGACTAGTCACGTAAGAAAGATAAGAAGTCAGAATAGAAAGAAGTCTAGAGCTAGAGTAGAAGAAGCTATTAGGTTATTAGAGAACTTAGTTAAATTCATCAGCTTAGTAGCTAGCCAATGATAGACTAGCTTAGAGTCTACTTAAGGGTAGAGATAAGAAATGCTTACTGAGTGACTTGTCCCTCATCTTATGTAGTTTCATTTTCTTGTAGGTTAAGTTGGGAAGCTGAGTTTGGAGTGCGAGATGGCTGGAGAGTCAGATACAGCTTGAGCAGGTTCTTACCTGAGTATTCAAATTCTTATATGTATGTATGTATGTGTATATATATATATATATATATATATATATATATATATGTAGCATCCTAGATTTAGAAAAGCCCTTAGGGAAAGAGTTTTGGGGTTAGAAAAAAAATCCAAAAATAGATTGGGAGTCTAAAAGAATTTAAGGGTCAGTTAGTAAGTTTTCAAAGCTTGTGTGGCTTTCGTATGATTCCTTTAGGGAGGATTCGATCATGCGAATATGCGAGAGATGAATTAAGTTCATTTTCCTATGTGCACGCCCGTGCACCTGCCTTGCACGCCCGTGCAAGTGCATGTATATAAATAAGAGAGTTGAGAGATTTAGTCATTTTTCTCACCCAACTTTCATTTTAGCAAAATTTCTCTCTTGTTTCAGCAGCTCCCAACCTTAGAGAAAAAGTGTCGCCTCCAGTAGCTCCCGATCAAGCTAGAGAGCCAAGAAATTAGTTGAAAGAAAGTCTTCCAGCAGCAATGGCGAGGGGTAAGTGTTCGCTTACTTCTCCTTGTGTTTCCCAGCTAGCTTTGATGAAATGTGATGCTTGAATGAGTTCATTGCATGTTGATGAGCTTTATGCATGCTTATATGATGAAGATTGTTGCGTGAGATGCTGAATTTTCCATCCCTGAACCATGCATGCGTGTTGATTGCGTTTAGTGAGAGAATGGAGGTGCTTCCATGGCAGAATTCTTGTGAATTGATGCATGTTGAATTGGATGCTTATAATGTGCTTATTAAGGTGCTGGGAATGTGTATTAGAAGTGCATTTGAGATTGATTGAGAAATTGGTATGGATTCGTGTATTTTCCAAACGGGTGTTCTTATTGAAGAACAAGACACACGACCGTGTGCCTGCATGGCACGGTCGTGTGCCTTTGTTTTTCCAGACATACGCCCGTGTACACGCTGTGTACACGGCCAAGATTGCAGACACATGCCCGTGTGTCCT
>JAJEJH010001725.1:0-18761 GCA_026122585.1 Anacardium occidentale
GTAATCTAGAAGAATAAATTTTTATAGAACAACCTGAAGGATTTATAAAACTTGGTTTTGAAGACAAGGTATGTTTATTGCATAAATCTTTTTATGGTTTGAAACAATCCCCTAGGCAATGGTATAAAAGACTTGATGATTTTGTAAATTGGTTTTCTAGATGTAATTATGACCATTGTGTTTATTTTTAGAAAAAATTGAAAGGTATACTTATTTGCTCATATATGTTGATGACATGTTCATTACTTCTAGAGATGTGAATGAGTTGAATAGGTTCAATGCCTTATTGCAAACAAAATTTGAAATGAAAGACTTAGGGAATGCTAAGAGAATACTTGGCATAGATATTAAAAGAGATAAGGATGATGGTTTCTTGACTTTGTCTCAATCTAGTTACGATAAAAGGATGTTGAGTTTATATAACATGGAGAATGCTAAGTTTGTAAACACTCATATGAGTGCACACTTCCAATTGAAATCTATTTTGCATGATTTATCTTCTGTTGAATATGATTTTATGAGAAATATCCTTTATTCTAAAGTTGTTGGCAGCTTAATATATGTTATGATTTTTGCTCGACCAATTATAACTTATGCTGTTAGTTTGGTGAGTAGGTTTATGAATAAACCTAATAAAGAACATTGGAGTGCGACTAAGTGGCTTATGGGATATATGAAAAGTCTTGCCATCTTGGCTTGAAATATTGTGCTAATGATATTGATAAGTTTCTCGTGAAAGACCATTGTGATTCTGACTATGCTGTAGATTTAGACAAACGAAGATCATTGACAGGTTATACCTTCATGTTTGGTGGAAACGCAGTGAGTTGGAAAAGTAATTTGTAACACATTGTTGCAATATCCATTACCAAGGTTGAATATGTTATATTGACTGAGGAGGCCACTAAAGAGGTTTTGTGGCTCAAGTGTATATTGCTAATGAACTTGGTTTTGTTGGCAGCTCACCTGTAGTGTTCTGTGATTCGCAGAGTGATATACATTCATAAAAGAACAATGCCTTCCATGAGAGGCATATAGATGTCAGACTACGTTTTGTTCATAACATTCTGACCAATGAACAACTCAAGGTGGAGAAGATTACGTCTGAAGAAAATCCAACTGATATATTAACCAAGACTCTGTTAGTGGGTAAAATTTAATGATGCATTGAATTTGCTCGATATTGGTTGAGTCTAGTTTCTGTTTACGTTTACATATGTATTTTTCTAGTTAGTCCTAGATTAGTTTATGATAAGGTGGAGTTTTGTTATACTGTGTCATTAAACTAATAGTTGGATAGATTAGTCATTGAATACATCTTGGGCAATTATGTGATTTGTAGAAATAAGTAGGGGTTGTTAGGTAATTTTGTCAGAATAAACCGAAGGTATAAAAATCTAGGTTATTCACGGGTTTGTGTGAAGTATTTTACATAACTCATTTATCTCTCCTTTGTTGCTTTGTTATTGTTGTCCCCTGCGTTCATTGTCCGTCCAAGTTGCCGTCGTTGGTCTGTCCTCCAGGTTTCAGTAAAATCTGATGTTAAGTGAGTTCTATGTTTTCATTCATTCTTGAATCTGTATTTGTGATTTTTAACTTGTTGAGAACTTGTCTTGTAATCTCATATGTTTTTAGTGAATTGACTTGAGGAATACATCTGTCTCGAATATAGGATTTCATTAGTGAAATTCAAACCAAGTATTCCTAGCGTTCTTTATTTTTTGTTACTGTTCATATTCGGATATTGTGATATCTGTTTTGGTGCGTATCGGAAACATAATATTCTAATTGGAAATATTAAAACTAATAATCGAAGTAGAAATGTACTCGATCCTATCATCTACAACTGTAACCAGTTAAAAAAAAAAACACAAGGTTAAACAAAAGTCAATTAACAAAAGAGCTGTCGACTAGTTAACTAAAAAGATTAAGTTAACAGATACAAGTACTGTTGCAAAGATCAAGAGTCAAATGATTTGAAAGTAATGAGGAACTTAAAATTCAGTAATCAAATTAATTGATCATTACAACGTAAGAAGCATAAAGACTGGGATCAAGTAGTTTAGTATTTTACCAGAACCTGTTTTAGAAACCGGGGATGGGGCATTGTCGCATGATGACGATATTGAGAAGATGATGATGGCTCAGAGTGGCTGACGTCAGGTTGGAGGGTGAGGGATTTCGTAGGCATTTACTTTTTGTGGATTTTAAATGAATTGGATTTGGGTTTATAAACAGGGAGGTGTTTGGATAATATAAAATCCACTATTGTCAATGAGCTCGTTGGAGCTTTGAATTTGAACAGTCTTTACACGAGTCCTAACTCGAAAATAATTTTGGATATAATTTTTATTTAAATCCGATTCACACTCAAAATTTATTCAAGTCGAATGACTTTTTCCTTCAGCCGAACAGTAAGGTTTGGCCTGTATCCTGATAGACAGTCTACAGCCGAATTACCTAACAAAAGTCGGCCTTCACTATCAGCAACCAATCGTTTTAAGCCACGAAAAGCACATGTTCGAAAACAGACAAAATCAGGTGATAAACCTAAATTCTCCGACATACATGATTGTATGCCACTATTAAGTAACATAAACGACTCAACTTGAGCCGGCTGCCCATAACGCAATTCTCTTCTGATTAACGTGGATTTGCTAATTCAATGTACCTTTTTTTGGAAGATTGATTGTATATTTTGACTCAACTTTTAACTTAATGAAAAAAATTATTAAAAAGAAAAACTTTTAATTATAATTAAAACTGGGTGCCAAAATTATGTTTCAAGACCTTCAATGAAATTTAAATGTTAAGATTATTTTATGTTTCTTATGTTTGAAAATAGTTGTTTGCTTTTTTTTAGATGAATAGTTTGTAATTTTTTATTCAAAATTTAAGTTTTTCTATAAGTTATATAAGAAAAATTCATTAACAATTGATGTTAGATGTGACAATTACGTTTCAAAAACCTTCAGTGAAATTTACATTTTAAGATTACTTTGTATTTCTTATATTTTAAAATAGGCCAAAAGACTTATTCCCACCTAAGTTTTCTCTAATTGGTAAAGTTTTATCTATTAATTTTCAAAAGATCAAATATTCGAATATTGATTAAAGAAAACGATTATATTTAACAGTTAACTATTAAATATTAATAATTAACAAGTCATTTTTGTTTTTTAAGTAAAAAATTTTAAAATAATAAATAATAAATTTAATTTTATAAAAATAATTAAAATATAAAAAATAATATTAAATTACTAATAATAAATTAATAAAATTAATATAAAATATAAAACATATAAAAAAGCAACCATTGCAGTCGAAAATCTAGCTAAGTGGTTGGAAATAGTTACTCAATTTTATTGGCTGCTTTTAGGGCTAAATTTGAACCGAATCAAATACAAACATACACATGTTGGTATTCAGGCTCTTTTTGTAGAGTTCGGGTTCGTGTTCGCAGGATTTTTTTTAGTAAAGTTTGGATTCGTATTTGATTCGCATAACTCAGTTTGTGTTTAGCTTGTATTATTATTTGTATTTATATTCAATTCGTATAATTCATATCAATATATTATTAAAAATTATAATTAATACAAATAATTAAAAAAATTTAATTTAATTTAAGTTCAGGTTTGGTTAATACAGTTCGTATTCGAACTCGTATTCACTGATTTTTTAAATTATAGTTCGAGTTCGTATTTACGTTCGGATTCAAATAATTCGTTTTGGGATTATTTAAACTAAATTTAAAAATGAACCCAACTATATTTGGTTCGAATCTAGTCCTAGCTGCTTTGATGGTTAGGTAAAATTTTGTATTTTTTATTGATTTTATTAATTTTAATATTATAGTAAAATTATTTATATTTTTAATATTAAAATTATTTTTTTATATATAGGGTATTTTAGTTATTTCATCAAAAATATTAGTAAAATTGGAAGGAAATTGGCAAACAAATTGTTAGATGTGGTTTTTTAAAAGCTTTTGGTTGAGACTTTGCCATTTAAAGAAACTCTGGGTAGGAATAAGTCTTTTGGCCTTTAAAATAATTAATTATAGTCAAAATTTAGATTCAAATGCATCTTTATAATAATTAAATCATGTGTATTTTGAGCACTTGTTCCCTTAGGCTTAAAGTAATAAATTGGGTTTTACAAATATTTAGAAAAATATGTAAATAAAATTTTTTTATGAATTTTATTCACATTTGAAAGCTACTGCACACAACATTTTTATATAAAAAAAAAATAAAAATCGAACGTAAAAGAAAGCTACAAGCACAAATGGAAATCAATATACGAAAGAAAAGCTTATAAGTCGAATACGAAAGCGTGAGACTAATTCCTTGTGGAGAAGCCTAATTAACTTAGCATTTCCGAATAGGATACTTAACTGATACAATTCATAATATTAATGCTTCCAAAGATATCCAATATTGCTATTTTTTAATAAAATATGTTAATGAATTAAAATTTAAAGTAATTACAACGTCCCCTACATAAATCAGTATTTGAAAATATTTTTCACTAGCAAAGAATTATTTTTTTGTTAAATATTTGAAATACTTTCTATAAAATTTCATATATTGAAATTAAAGGAAAAACATCTTTCGACTCTAAAGCTTTCAAAGTGCTACTGTTGTGTTCATAGTGTGAACTTATAACACACGTGACTTTATAGGAGAAAAATTCCACGTGGAAACGTGGCGATTAGTAATTAAAAATGAAACACGTTTTTCAGATGTTGAAAAATCAATAACATTCCTCGGCGAGATTTAAATTTTCAACGTATGACTTTCGTCTCCTGTCTTTATTAACAGACTCAACACTCCTCTCCTTTCTTTGTCAACAAACTCAACACAGCATCCTCTATCTGTCACGTAAATGGAGAATACAGAACACCACTCGTCCTCTCAAACCACCGCCCATAAGCGAAAGGCTGGGCGAAAGAAGTTTCAGGAGACACGTCATCCCGTTTACAGGGGGGTTCGGCGTAGAAATGGCAAGTGGGTGTGTGAGCTTCGAGAGCCAAACAAGAAGACTCGCATTTGGCTGGGGACTTTCTCACGCCCTGAGATGGCGGCTAGGGCGTATGATGCAGCAGTTTTGGCTCTTCGGGGAGAGTCTGCTTCATTAAACTTTCCGGAGACTGCACGGTCCTTGCCACGAGCAAGGTCAGATAACATCCGGGATATTCAAAATGCTGCAATGGAGGCTTCAGGAGGATTTGGCAATGAAAAACATTGTTCTTCATCGTCATCATCGTCGTGCCTGATGGAGAATTCTGAGGTTAATGTTGATGAAGTGTTTTTGGATGAAGAAGAGGTGTTTAATATGCCTGGAATACTTGATGGCTTGGCGGAAGCTTTGATTCTTACACCACCAGCTTTGAAGGAAGGGTTCAAATGGGATGATATGGAGGATATGGTGGACTTGACTTTATGGAGTGATTAATTCGGAAATGTTTTTGTGGAGTGATTATATTAGCTATTTTAGTTACGATGAAAATGATTATAAAATAGTTTAAATTAATGCATGTAGAGAGAGCTATTGAAGGAAATTAGGATTAGGAGCCACAAGTTACGTTCGTTATGAGTTGATGAAACTGTACCATGTCCTGGTCTATTGTTCAATTTGGTTCTCACCCTGAGTTCTATGACTGGCTCATCTTCAAAGTCAGTGGTCAAAAATATTATTCACTCGTGTTGCTCTCTGTTGACTGTCCCGTTGGAGCTATATTCCAACCTAACAAAAGTGATATTTGCCGCCTATGTAACAATATTCAAAGAGGACTACCAGTAAAGAAAACCAATCAAAATTGACCAAGTGTTTCAGTAGGTGCCAACAAATTCTTGGACCAACAGCTCACGGAGGTTATAAATGAATGACAAAGGTTATGTCAACGCCCAATGTAACAGAATGTTGTATTCTAGAAGAGTTTGTTGTCCAAGTGATACAACACTTCAGCACCTCCAAAATATGATCCAAGTTAGCTATATGTATCAACACAAATTATAACTATTGATTCAATTACAAAGAAAACAAAATTTGCAACTATTAGCCATTGGATTGAACAGCATACACTGAAGCAGATAAGTAAAATGCAAAAGTGAAGAAGAAGAACTATAAAAGACTTTTCAATATTATAACTAACTTTAATTGAAACGTTGAGTTTTCATATATAAAACTCACTATTTTGGATGCGTTCCTTAAAATCTTCCTTTGAGCTAAACTATCGATTTTGAATACTTATCATCATAACTTCTCCTAAGCAAATTTTAGATTCTCCTTTGAACCAACTATTATGTTCTTCATATAACATATATATTTGTAGCTATAAAGCTTAGTTCATGTTGAGATGACAAGAACAAACTAACTCACAAAACAAGCAACTAAAGTATTGTATATGAAAATTTGTGTACCAATGAGAAATATAAAAAATTGTGTCTTATACAAGAACATGATCACAGTGATTGGAATTGGTGATATAATTTTGTGTTCATCACTTAGGATGGAGAATGAATTTAATGATGAATGAGAAAGGTTATTAAGTGATTAATGAAAACAAGATATTTCTAATATGGTTTAACCCGCCATTTGGGAGTCTACATGCATAACATTGAAAAAGCTTAATAGTTTTCAATTGTAGACAAATAATACAAAGAAGTATTAAGAATTGTGTTTACCATCATATTTGTGATGTATGGCAGGATTACTCTCTCACTCTATTAATGGATGCTTGATAAGTTTCTTCACTTCATCAAATTCAGTTATTAGTTGTTTTATAATAACACGTAATGGCTATGGTTGCTACCATAAGGCAATCTGCAATTAATGTCAAAAGTGGCAACTAAAATATAAATTTCATGGGCATCGTAGAGCGTAAACATATATAACATAATGAGCATCAATTTTAATATAAAACTCACTATTTTGATACTTTCCTTAATGTCTCTCCTTTAGCTAAACTGCTAATTTTGAATACTTTTTATCACATTTTCCTTCAAGCAAAGTTGATATTCTCCTTTGAATAAAATATTACACTCTTTACATGTGTGCGTGTGTGTGTGTGTGTGTGTGTGTGTGTGTAGCTACTAAGATTAGTTCATGTTTAGCTAACTAGAATAAACAAACTCACAATATAAACCACCATGGTGATATATAATTAACTTGAGCAAGAACTACTATCAATTAGCTATTGAGTAATTAAAAACAATAGGTTATGCTTAATACTTGCTATTAGTTAGACTGGGAATAAAAATCTTTGAAATAGGTTGATTTAGAAAGGTTTCAAGAAAGAGAGCACTTTTAAATGAGACTTAAAAGCTTCAAACTTGTTTTTTGCCAAGGCTTTTGTCAAAATGTCAGCTCTTTAAATTTAATGGGAACAAATTGAATTATAAGTTGTTTTACTACAACTTGATCTCTAATATAGTGGGCATCAATGTTAATATGTTTAGTTCTTGTATGAAAAATAGAACTTGATCCTTAGGATTGGCCTAAATGGTGATGGAAGCGATTTGCTCGCTAGCAAGCCAAAATTCAAATCTCAAGCAACATATTACAATAAAGTTAAATCTTACTTTAACTAGTATTGTGGTTGTGGGTTAGGCCATTAGACTATAGGGGTTTCACTAGTCCAAGTAAAGCACGAATCGAGTTTCCTTTAGTTAACAAAAAAAAAGTTGGATTTGAAGCTAAGACATTAACATTTTCATTATCATACCAAATGCTTGGAAGGAAAGAAAACTCAAGGCCAATTTTAAAGTATAAAAATTTTTAACCAAGAAACTTTTCGTTATGTTTGTTGAAGTCACATACTCAACTTTTGTGAAAGACAAGGGTAAAAAGTTATTTTTTCTTGAGCACTACTAAATGAGATTAGGGTCATGATTTAATAAATATCCTATTGTAAACCTCTTGCCCTGAATATTGCTATCCCAATTTACATCAACATAACATTCTAGCAGCGGAAGTAAGCTTATTTTGAAAAATAATCCATAAGACAGAATTCAAATTATTGTGGCCAATAAATGTGGTAACACCTATATTAGTCTAACTGTTTATTGTTGTTTGTAATCATATGGAAAAATAGAGAGTTGTACCAATGAAGAGTCATGAGAAGGAAGGAACTTATAAGTAACTACACAAGCTTGTAACATGCTTGGGTGAACTTTAGGGTAGTTATAAGTAACCATAGGAAAAATTTTAAAACACATGATTGTGCTTGTGGCTTTAAAAGATTGGTTGTAATGAGAACCCTCCAAAAAAATCAACAGAAACTATTGATGATAGATTTTGAGTAGCTTTTGCTATCCTTAGTTCATGTCTTTGAAGCAACTATTATGCTCTAAAGTCATGCATTTACCTGTTGAAGTTAGTGCTCTAAAGTTCGTCATTTGAAATAATTTATACAATTTCATTGTATGTTTGTATCATATTTTATTATTAATAGAATCGGCAATATTTAATCTTTTATAGTGTATGTATGCATGCATGTTTGTTTGTTAGATGAATGTCGTTAAGTTAATAGAATCACAACGAGGAGACGAATGCGTAACTTAATCGTGAGAACCCTATAAATACATATAGTAGTTAATCTAGAAACATCTATAACATCGATATCATTTTAGCCAAGGGCAGAGAGAATATAATAAATCTATCATTTTATTGGACGACCCTAACACAAGATAGTGATAAAATTACATGTCAAGATTATTGGTGTCAACTTAGTACAATACATTGGTGCATGTTAACTACATATTCACCAGGCTAACCTATTAATAAAATTCCACATAAATGGTAACCTTAATATATATAGAAAAGTTCTCTATTTGATGATGGTATATGTGATCCTTAGACTTAAGATTACTAGAACATTTTATACATTAATTTGTCCAATTTGACATTAATTTAAAGTAGCTTTTTTTATAAAGTTTAACAAAAAAATAATGGTTAACTACGTCGAGAAGTGTAACAAGATTATAAATCACTTATAGTATGTGAGAAAGATATTTCGTATCACTATTTGACGAATGATGAAGACCAACAGAATTTGTAACCACATTAGGGGTTAAAGTCAATGTCTGAATCCAATGATACTCAATCATAACCTTGTAAAATTGTATATCGTATCGCGTAAGATATATATTTTTCAATGGGTTATGTTAGACCAACCCAACCCCCGTTTGGCATGTTTATACGTAATACATATTTCAAGTTATGAGTAAATTTATATAATAAGATATTATACATGCCCATTTTTTCAAAAAGTATTGCACATGCTAACAAAGTGTACAAGTAGATAAATTTTTAAAACAGACAAATTTGAAGCGGAATCATAGGTAGGAGTGATGCTTTGGTTCATCAAGACTAAAATCATATCTGATTTTATTGAAAATTTTCCCTTTCATTATTTATCAACATCATATACGTTGTCGTTAATGTTTATTAATTAATTATTTAAACCCTACGTTTAATGTCTTTTTAGTTAACCTAATTAATCAATTTGGTTTGGTTTGCATTGGTACTGATAGACAAATAGAATAAGGTAGAGGACCGCACCTGGCTTGAACCTTACACATTATCGCCAAAGAGTTTGGTCAGCTGTATTTTCAAGTACAGTAAAACGTTTTGGACGTGAACGCTAATGCCAAATTTTGCTGTAATCTATTTTATAAGGTAGTATTATTTATAAATGAGGAGATATATTGTTAGTTTCCTCTCTTGTTTAAATCCTTTAACATCTAATAAAGTATCTTATGTATTATTAATAGATAATGCAGAATGGTAGATGCATTGTCTCATCGGTGGCCTCAAACTAAAAATTAATGAACGTCGATGACGAAGTATTTGATTATGCCCACTAAGGCTAGCCTGGTGGTAGGGCGTTGAAGCTTTTAAACAGATCGTGTGTTGTAGGTCCTGGATTTAAGCCTTCATTTTATCATACTTCAAAGGTATTTTAACAATATGGTCAAAAGAAAGGATGATCCAATCAGATCCTAGAGGAATATAAATTGAACTCTATCAAGTTGCAGGCTCAAAAAGGTTTCCTCGTCTGCTTATTTTGTAAATGGAAGAGACTCCAGAACGGAACAAAGGTGAAAAACATAATATATTGAGGGCCAAGATTAAGTGTACATCTCATATACATAACTAATATAATGCTAATTAATAGGCTAAATTAATTAACCACATAGTTCTTGCCTCCTTGTGTCCTTTTTCTAGTTACTCCACCTGCTAATTAACCAAAATTCATTTTAAGAGACTTACCATCTTCAAATTTTCCCCTTTAAATCCCAGTTGAACACCAAGCTCCTCAGATAATTCCTCCATCAATAATCCAAAGATGGCAAATTCAATCTCTAATGCTGTTTCTCCCACATCCTCCTTAAATTTTTTCCACGCTTCAACTTCTCCTCTAAGGTCTTGTTCTACCATCATGTCAATAGTGTTTAATTCAACTTGTTTCCATGACTCCAACCTTCTACAAACCCTTTTCGCTATTACATCTCTGTCCGCATAACAATTATTTTCTCGTTCTTCTTCTGCGATTAAATCTGTCACGAGGCTCTTCATGTCTCCAGGAATTCGATGTACATTATTGAAGCTGATTTCTGTTAATACTTGTTTAACAAATCCTTCATCATTTTTCTCACCCTCCCATGATTCTAATTCATGATCTTTATATTCCTCTGCTTCATCAGTGTCATAGATATTACAGTCATTTTCATCCTCATCTTGTTCAAACATTCTTTTCTCAAGTTCAATAGGATCCAACTCTGCCAGTTTTTCAAACCTACGAAGCTTGTGCAGCAGTTGCTGTTTCGTTCCTGTAAATATAACAAAACAGAAGAAAATAATTCAGTACAAGTATGATCATAATGTTTAACTACAAACTTGAATGATGTAGTGCCTTTAATTAAATGCATCTCTACGAGAAAGTACATATAAGCATTTTACATGCAGCTCAAATCGTCTAACATTAAAGCACATCTAACCTAAACCAAATAAATTCATATCTTGCAGGTTAGTTTTCAGTCTGAGTTCAGCTCACCAGTCCTCGGTTAGCACACCAAGATTTAAATTCGACAACACTTGGGTAAAATGTTGTTGGCTTTTAATGCACAAAACTCAACAATGGGTTCCACAAAATTCAAGATTCCGCCCTTAGGGTATAAGGTCATTGATCACCCTAGCCAAAGATAGAAGGGGACTGACAAGTACTTATGAGTTTCCAGTTATGACGACAGGGACTAATCGACTCTCATAGTTTCAGACAATAGGTGGATCCGAGTTCAGTCCAAACTGCCAAATCCTACTAACTACAAGTACAGGAAATTTAAATCGATGAAGAATTTGAATGAAAGTAGACATCACGGTAAATCATCAAGTACACAATGAAATTATTCATCAATTACTCAAACAAGAACAATACCCTAAGGGAGATTTTATACACCTACAGGGTAACATTTCAGCTATTTTGCCCTTACAAATTCAGCAGACTAGAAAAGAAATCAGTTCAAAACCCAGTAAACAGATTCCTTTACCGTGAAAAAATTTTAAAATTTTTTACTTAGGTTAGTTTGTTGGACAGTCCAATAAATTAAAGGGTATTGTCTAGCAGACAGAGACCCCCCCAGCTTCAAAGTTAGTGGGTCATATAAGAAGTAGTTATTGATGAACACTGTTATTTTCATATCAAGACTGCAAAAATCCCACAAGCATTAATTATGTTAAACAAACACGAATATGCAGAAGAAGTTATATTAAGCATGTTGATAAAGACGCTACAACTAACAAACATACTTTGTACAACAGCATAGCTGCATTCCAGATCAAAATGGTCGTCTTCTTCATCTTCATTTCCTTCATCATCGTCCTGGAATGGAGGGTCCAATACAGATACAGGACTGCATTGTTCCTTCTCTTCTTCTTCTTCTTCTTCTTCTTCTTCCTCTGCTCCTACTTGGAATTTCTTTAACACCTCATTCTCCTGACGATTAATCTCCTTGTCCTATTAAACATTTATTACATACTTTAATTAAGGCATATGTGGGGTATCATTATAGTTATAATTGCATAATAAACCATGATTAGAACATTGTTATAAATGGGTTCACTAAAAAATTTATCGTTGTTGTCGAATTACTTATGATTGAATCTCATAGTTTGTTGGGTTGTTGACTTTTCTTCGAATTATCAAAAAACTACAACCAAATTTAGCATTTTACAATTAAAAGAAATCAACAGAAAAAACAAAATCGCTTTGTCTTTATTTAGAAAATGATTTTCTAAACGCTCTTTAAAAAAAGATTCGCATGGCAGAGACACACTCAGAAGTGCATTAATAAACATAAAAGAAGCGGTGAAGATAAATAATCAAATGACTTATATAACCCTCTGAAGAAGAAGTACATCTGTCATAAATTAGGTAATAAACTGTAGGGCATATTTGTCATTTAACAAAGACATTCCGGGCAATTTGCTGAAAGTGGCCGTATTGCCGACAATTCAAACACGATGAATTCAGTCAGCTTGCTCACGAGTTTACTCGTTAATAATGAATATTAACAACAATTATTAATTAATAATATAAAGACAATGATTAAAGAAGACATAAAAAGACAAACCTCTCTTGTGTCGTTGTGGCGACTAGGGGATGTTACCGGCGATGTGAAATCTAGTGTCGGGCTACCGGAAGTAGGACTTCTTTGAAGCACAAAACGAAAAGGGCTTTCGCAGAAGTGCTTCTCACAAGAAGCAAAATCTGTGTTTTCTTTCTCGTTACAAGCAAATTCAATCTCTTTTTCAAAATCATCAGACAGCTGATCGCTACTGCATGAGGTCTCTAAATCCAAATCTAAAGACTTGTTTTCTTCATTGCTTTCAGACCAAACCGCACTACTGGCCCTTCCATTTGTTCTTATATCATAAGCACTCCTCTCCTCCACACGCATCATCTGTTTTTTAATCTGTTTATTCTTCGAATCCCACTTCAGAATATCCCTCACTGAGAGGTTATCACCATCGCAAGAGCTTTCAGGCTTTCTGGCTCGATTTCTATGCGTGAGCTTTTTCTTTATGGACCCAAATAAACCAACACTATTGTTATTGTTTTGAGTTTTTTGTTTTTGAATCCTAAGAGCCGCTTCAAGAAGCATAGCAGCGGTTCTCGCAGGGATATGAAGAAAGATTCTATTAGGACTTCTACAGGGGCTTTTAGCTGGAGATGGAAACTCAAAGAGGGGAGATTTTCTGGGGTCTGGTGAGTCATGAAAGGAGAAAAAACAAGCATTTTTGCAAAAAATTGAAGGAAAGTTCGATGTTTGTGAGATGGGTTTACGTTTTTTGAGCTGTAATAGAGTATTCGGCAATCGTCCTTTGAGTTGGCTACGCCTGTCAGCAATGTAGTTCTTGAGTTGGAACGGTTCTTGATCCTCTTGCAGTAGCTCGTGTAAGTGTTTCTGTGCCATCATCACAAGAAATACAACAAATAAAACAAAGCTTCGAACAGAATCCCTTTTTTCTTATCAAGTAGATAAAAATTTCAGCGCCATGAAAGCGGTCGACGTTGAAGAGGTTTCAACTTCTAGCTAAAATTTATTGCAGACAGAGAAGAGAAGATTTAAAGGTGAAGTCGATAGACAGAGAAAGCAAGTGAAGGAAAATTAAAACGGAAGGAATGAGGAGACTTCCTGATTCAAATCTGGGTTAGAACATCGAGGCAAAGTAGTGATCAGTGATCAAGATATATATATATATATAAAATCTCTAGAATAATGAACAAGCCTCCGATTTAAAAAATACTGTGGCTGCCACGTGTACATGCAACTGTTTAGACTTTGTTGAACTTAATAGACTTTTACTAGCTTCGAAGTAACCCACCAATTGCTTCCGTCAAATTTTTTTTATATATTTTTAATTATAATTAACTGTTTAAAATCTTTTAATTGAAAATTTTTGCAATCTTTATATTTTTATTAAAATTTTAAATATTTGTCCTATAATCATAATAATAATTTTTTTTTTTTTTTTTAATCAGAGAGAGGAGGATTGGCGAGAACTGCACTGCTTGACTGTACCAAAAGCATCTTTCCACGTAGTCCACATCTTTCCCGAGATTTTGAGTCATTCGTCGACGGTCGGCTCGTTTTCATCGTGCCCATTTATTATTTACACTACAACTTGCCTTTGTTTTTTTTTTTTGATTTTATTGTTCGAGTAAATTGTAATAATTATCATTTCAATTTTTTATTAATCAATATTAGGTTGACGAGTTTGACCTTTTTTATCTTTTCTAAAAAGCATTAAACCTGGTTAAATTTTGGCTTAGAATTCAATTAAAATAAATTTGGAAATCATTTTTATTATTGTAGTTAAAAAATTATGAAATGTCTTATTTTTTTTAAGTTATTATTGTTTCAATTTGAATAAATTATTTAATAAAAAATTAATAAAAATAATTTTTTTAATTATATTATATAATTTTAATTCTTTTTTATCTATTATATGGATATAGTTAAAATTTCAACTCAATATTTATTTTATTCTCATCTCTAAAATTTTTAATAATATCCGGGAGCAATATCACGGCTCCTCACACACTTGTAAATAATACCTTCTTCTATTTATCTATTTGTAAATAATGATAAATAACAATTTTTATATTCAGTTTCGTAAACATTGTTTACGATCTAAAAAATTATGTATTATTTTATTTTGATGTAAATAAACTATTTTTATAACCAAATTACTTGGATTAATATAATTTTTGATATAATATTTCTTTGATTACAATCAGTTTTAGATAAGAATATTAATAAAATGAGTTTAAAAGGTTAAAGTTCATAAGATTTAGAATGAAAATAAAACAAACATTGAGTTAAAGTTTTCACTATATTTTTATAATTCGTAAAAGATAAGTTAAAATTGTATAGTATAATTCAAAAAATGTTATTTAATTAATACTTTTACAATCGAAGCTTTTTAAATAGTGTATTAAAGTGATCTATTTATACATGAGCTAAAAACGAGCTAATGATTTTTAGTCTTTCATTTTTTTGTTTAATAAATAGTTTTTAAGAAAAATTTTATACCTAATTTGTTTAAATTTATAATTAATTTTTCTAATGTTGTAGCTTAATTATCATTGAAAAGATTATATTATACAGAATATTTTAAAGATGATAACAAATACGACCTCAAAGGTCTAATGCAAGCAATATTGATAAGAATTCTCGGATCATAAACAAAATATTTTTGAAAAATATTAAAGAAAAGACAAAAAAAAAACACAATATGTATCTTCCTAAATACAATTTTATAAAACTTCCAAAGAGAGAGCTAATGCGAACTTTATATAAAGTTGGAAACTTTTTTCTAATTGGAGAATAGGTCTTGATGACCATTATTATTTCTTTTTGTCCCTTACAGAAAAAAATGTAACACTTTACAGCTGTAAATTCAAAATACTCACACATCATTAAGAATTTCTTTTCCACCTAATCCCATTTAACCTACTTTAAACACTCATTAATTGTATTTTTATGAATTAATTAAAATACAGTCGGACCACAGGAATTGAATTATTATTATTATTATTTTTCACCCAGGTACAATTCGAAGCTTTGACGTTTTCAGACCTGAAAATATCGTACAATTTACTAATTATCGCGCGATAAAAGAAGATAAAAAGGTGAAAGAACAAATGCAAAACGACAAGGAATAAAGGCCACGCGTGCAATTAAAGTTACAGTCTTGAAGATTTTGACCAGTTCTTTGATCTGTGGTGCTATCACCAGGCTGTCGTTTTATCACACATGCGATGCATGAGTGTATGTGCGTATTGCGTAAGAGCGCTCTGCGGCGTCGTACTGGGTGGTTCTTTTTTACCTGACAGGTCGATTTCACGAATCAACTTTAATTTAAAATTACATATTATTTCTTTTTTTTTTACTTGTTTAAATTTTGTACTTTTGCTTAGCAATAAGATCTTCTCAGACCCACCAGATTTTATTGTTTAAGGGAGCTTTTTTCTTTTTTTCCTATTGAGTAAAAAGATAGAAATTATGGTAGTATTTATGGTTTTCTTTCTGATTCAACAAATAAAAAGCAGAATAATTATGAGCCATCGTATTTATGCCCTAAAAATACGTACATAGGAACTGAAAATAGAGGCTTTAAAGTAAGCCCCACAATTTGCCCAATTAGGACTCGGAATTTTAAATTCATGGATGAAGCAGTACTTAATTTAACTATTCTTCACAAAAAGCTAGAAATTCATCATAGAATATTAAAATATATATGTATTTTAACATCAAAATTATTAAACTGGAAAAGTAAAAAGATTTTTAAACAATAAAATAACATCGCATGCAAAACTTTATTAATTTTTAAAGAAACAAAAAGGGTAACAGGAACAAGTACTGCAAAAAGATTTGAAAATGAATTACTGTATCACTGATCTCCTATAATCTGGAAATGTTTTCTTCGACGTGGAGCATTGATCTGCATAAAAGTTCCTTCATTTGGGTAGTTAAAGATGAAATTTAATAATTAATTAATTAAAATTAGCGACCTGGGTAATGGTAAAAGGTCAAAAAAAAAAAACCACAGTGCATGCTTACTTTTAGCAGGCTCAAGAATCCTAAAAACGACAACGAAAATGCCCACAAATCAATGTAAATAACTGTTGGTTCTCTGCATATCCATTGTCGTTTTACATCTTAATTTCTATATTTCCATATGTCGGGAGTCAGGCCAAGTTTCCAATTATAAATTTATTCATTCACATTGAATAATAAATAAACATACAAATTAGCATAGTGGTCTCTTAGATTCTTCATAATATTCTTAACAACTATCTATTTTTTTAATATGCTGAGAATCTTCGGCAGCATGGACTTGCATTCTTGTTTTTGGTCTGATATATTTATATTTCTTTTATATAGTTAAGTTTATCCTCCACCAACAATATGCTTTCGGTTAAGTGGGAGAGAACTGCATCAAGCTACCACTCTCCCAACCCAATCGCTAGTTTAAGATTAGTTAAAATATATATAATCTTTATTGTGTATCTCAAATTTCATAATAGACATCTTTTAGAATCATAGAAACAATAATAATTTTTTCTTTAAATTCTATATAATTTATTCAAAAATACAATAACATTATCTATAAGAAGTATCTTTTTTTTTTTTTTTGGGTAATTTATAAGAAGTGTCTTTGTTTTTTCCTTTTTTCCAAGAAAAGAATTCATATGATTAGCCTAAACGTCAGAATATATATATACATACACGCGCACACACATATGAATCTCATTCTATAATTTTTTGGTGTCTGTAGTTTATTTGAAAGGTAATATCTAAATTCTAGAGTTTAAGGTTGATCAATTTATAACAGTTTTAAATTGATCTTTTTAATACTGAATTGAAACTTAAACTTCATACTTATAAGATTTCTTAACCTGGTGAACAGGGACGACAAATTATCAATGCCGGTTTGTTTATTTTAAAACAAAACACTAATGACTAAACACCTTTTTCTACTTTTAAAAAATAAATTATTTAAATGTGTAGAAAGTAATAATAATATATTTCTAAGAATATGTAGAACATGCATGCACTTAACTTAATTTCCTTCTTTATCAATTTTAAGATTAAACCTTCTCAGTATTTCTCCTTGATAAAGCTAATGTCATGGTCACATTTTGTCTTAATTTATTGCCGCCAATGATGAACCACATAGTCCTTCCTCTCAATTTATTACTACAAATAGAGTTGCCGACTTTTCAATAATAATTTTTAAATATATAACGTCCTTTTATTTATTGTTAAATTTTCTCTTAAAGAAAGTTGGTCAATAATGTTGGTTTATCATAATACATACATAAATGTTCTTTTTTATTTTAATAGGAGGTAATGTGTATGTAATCATCCCACAAGATGTCATGAATGTCCTTAAATTAGAATTTGATAATTTGTAATCATAAGTTACATATATGATTAAAATAATAAACATTCTCCTAAGTGGGTCACTAATTAGAACCACATTAACAGGAAAACCTCAAATTAATATCCTTCATCAATTCTCTAATGATTTTTTTATCTTTCTATAATGAAAGATCCATCTTACTTTAGATAGAGTTGATGCAAAACTTCTTTTATTATATTTTTTCTGTTTTTTTTTTTTTTTTAGTGTATCATTTTGATTTTGCAAATAATATTTCATCGCAATCAAGCGTCAAAGAAAATGTTATACCCAACCCAAAATAATCAATATTAAGAAATTTCATATTTTTTTCCTGATACAGTTGTGCATTAATGTATTGTCTAAATTCTATATTATTTTATAACCTCACCGTATACACAAATCTAGATATAAAAGTTTAAAAGACCAAACCATGAAGCATATGTGGTCAACATTATGTGTGTGTGTGTGTGTGTGTGTGTGTGTGTGTGTATATATATATATACAGAGAGAGAGAGATCCACATTGCTATAAATAAAAAAAAAATTTGTCAAAATGTATCAAAATTACTTCTTTCCAAAGAAATTACACGTCGACATCTTCAATATGATATATATATATATATATATATATAGAGAGAGAGAGAGAGAGAGAGAGAGTTTTGAATTGCTGGTTGGTAATGGTGGGGATAGAAGCAGGTGGGTGGCAATCTTTTTTATAATTCGAAAGCTAACTTAACCTCGTTTTAAATGAGGTGGGAAACTATAAGTGATTTAATGAGTTGT
>JAJEJH010001726.1:0-18753 GCA_026122585.1 Anacardium occidentale
GCTACACCCAAGTATAAAAATGGGCCGAAGAAATGTATGGGCCTAGGCCGCTATGCTATTAGCTTAAAATTGGTTAGAATTATCTTTTAATATCCCGATTATTCGAGATGATGTATAATATTGTCGAACGACTAAACTCGGGCTAAAGTTCTAACTTAGCTCGAGTTTGATGCTCGTCAATGATCTTCAATTAAGCTTTTCTCCAACAATTCTTTTTCATCTTCTTCTTCTTCTTGTTCGATGATTAATTATTTTTTTTCAATACCATTATTTATCATTTAAACAAAGTTTGAATTAACTTTTGTTTCACACAAAATAATCTTTAAAGAATAAAACGATATACAAATGCATTAAAATTATATTTATTAATTTCGTGTAATTTTAACTGAAAATTAATATTAAAATTAATTAAAAGTTAGAAGCAAAAAATGTCCAAATACTTTTACCCATTTATAAAATAACCCGTTTATTTTTTTATTAAATATATTTTAATATTATTTTATAATTTATTATTTTTTATTGAGAGTATTTTTATTATGTCATAAAAAATATTTCATAAGTAGGTATTTGGTTTTTTAAAAATTAAAAAGTAAGACTCGATCAATTAGAAAAACCTTGGGTGGGATTAAGTCTTTTGATCTTAATTCAACCATTTGAAACCATTTTTTTTTTTTTAATTTTTTTTAAGCCAATATGAGAACAAAAACATATATAATTTTTTTTTTATTTTTCTCAATCAAAAAATAAAATACATATTTTAATAAATAAAATTATAGAGCTAATCAAAATACTTCGATTATTAGTATTTTATAAATCTTTAAAAAATATCTCATACTAATTTTTGAAAGTATATAATAAACCTAATATATAATTATTTTAAAATATCTCAAAAATAATCTAAAATTGAGGGAAAAATAATTTACAAACAAACCCTAAATATTTATTAGGATTATGAATAGATAAACAGTATCATTTAATATATAACCAAATTAAGTTCGAATCGAATCCCTACCAATTGTAAACAAATTATGGAAACTTGAGAAACAAATTACGGAAGCTTGAGGGAAAAGTGTCGGTGGATAAATAATTTTAAAATTTAGAATATCAATTAATAATTATATTATTATTCCTCTTACCAAATACAGTCCACTTGTTTATGCGCTACACGTGGACCTCCTTACTGTCGGTGGATGTAACATGTTTCTTTAATTATTATAATTATAATAGGCCGGACCACCAACTCCCACCCAATAGTTCCTTAAATAACCATTTTTGATCAACTATTTTTTGAAAAGATCAAATAATATTAAATAATATTAAAATATAATATAATATAAAAAATATAAAAATAATTATAAACATTAATTAGTTTTAAAAAAATATAAAAATAAAATAAAATATTTTAAAAAACGACTACTACTACTAATAACATCGATGATAGTAGTGACTATTGTTAATATAGTTAAGTGATAAAAAATAATCATTTGGTTTTATTAGTCATCGAATCTGATCGCCTCAATAATAAAAGCTATTAGATTTGATCACTTATAACATCGTAAAAGGTAAAAAATGATCGATATACTTGAAGTCGATTATTTTTTATCACTCTATATATGATCAGATCCAACTGTTAATAAAACCAAGTGATCGTTTCTAATAACTTAATTAACTTAAAGCCGACCAGTGTCATTAATAATATTATCGACAATAATGACTGTTTTTTTATTTTTAAAATTTTATTAATTTATTAATGTTTACTGTTATTTTATATATTTTTATAAAATTAATTTTATTATTTTTTAATTTTTATTCAAATATATAAAAATACATATCTAATTTTGTATTATTTGGGGGTAAAAATTATCATGTAAGGAAACGGTGGGTGAGAATAAATCGTTTAGCCTTATAAACATAAAAATATCTAAATTTTGTAAATTTATCAAAAATTCAAATTTAGCGAAAAAACCAAGCGAAATAAGTTCATCTGGACTAAAATTAGAAAAGCAATAATTAGGTGAAAACGACACGTCGACTGTCCACATTGCAAGCCTTGACAAAGTAGTACCAAAAACAGTACATCATAGGGCCCACTTTAAGAAAATCCAGAGGCCATCTAGAGACCTTTATTGTCGGCAAGCAAAGCGAGAGAGAGAAAAATCCCATGCACTATCTGGCTTTACAGCCTGGATCTCAAAAATCTTCTTTGTTTGACCAAAAAGTTTTCGTCGAATCCAACGGCTGCCGCTTGACTGATCATCACAATTCTCAAACCAGTACCAACCGTATATCACGGTCCTCTACGCTGTCTTTTTTTAAGATTAGCTGTCTCAACCCCGTTTCTTTCCTTCAGAAAACTGCCCTTTGATTGAAAACGTTCTTTATCCGAAACACTAATTCGTTAATTTATATTATAAATTCTTGTCAAAATTTATGGTGATGTGGCGAATTGTGATTGGTCCAAATAAGGTTGAAGCTTTTTCTTTACTTACACAAGAAAAGAACTACCAAGGAATATTACATTTCACCTCTCCCATAAGAAAAGAATAATATGTTTTTCTTTCTCTCTTTTTAAGTTTTTTTTTTTCCCATCCTTTCTTTTCTTCTCTTTTCCGGGAAAAAAATAAAACCTTCTAAATTTCCGAAAAAAAAAAGTAAAAATTTAAAATGAACTTTTAATTTACACGTTTGCCGTGATTGTGGCCATAATATTGAAGATACCATCTCACGAACTTTTTCAACCCGGTTTGTAAATCGGTTGTCGGTTTGTACCCGAAAGCCTTCTGGGCCGAACTTATATTTGCATGAGTGAACGGAACGTCGCCGTTTCCGGGCATCTCAATTATATGCTTCTTGGCTTTCATCTTCAAATGTTTCTCCAGTATGGTAACAAGCTTCGGCACTGTTACCGGTGATGTATTACCCAAATTAAAGATCCGGTATGGTGCGGGACCTCGTTTCTTGCCACCCGACCCGGTACTCTTACCCGCAGTGTCCAACGACCCCAGACAACCCTTCACTACATCGTCAATGTAAGTAAAATCACGTGCCAAATCCACATGGTTTTTCCCCCGATATACCGTAATAGGCTTGCCTTGAAGTATGTTTCTCGTGAACGAGAAATAAGCCATATCGGGTCGGCCCCATGGACCATACACGGTGAAAAATCTTAACCCCGTTATTGAGAGTCCGTAAATGTGGTTATATGTGTGGGTAATTTCTTCACCCGCTTTCTTCGTAGCAGCATAGAGGCTCGCGGGTTGGTCCGTCTGATCAGATTCTGAGAAGGGGACTTTCTCGTTTAAGCCGTACACTGAGCTGGATGAGGCCCATACAACGGACGGCTGAGGATTAGCTGATTTACAAGCTTCCAGAAGGGTGACGAGTCCCGCAATATTGCTATGCACGTAAGAGTGGGGATTCTCTATGGCGTATCTGACGCCGGCTTGAGCCGCTAAATGCATAACGTGAGTAAAAGCCACGATGTCAAAGAGCCTAGCCAAGAGTTTAGCGTCATTGATATCGCCTTCAATTACGAAAATGCCGTGGCTGTTCAACAGAGCTTTACGCGCCTTCTTTAACGAAGGGTCGTAGTAGCTGTTGAAATTGTCAAGTCCAACGACGCCGTCTCCACGTTTCTTCAAAGCCAACGCAACATGTGTACCAACAAAACCGGCTGAACCGGTAACCAGCACCGACATCCCACCGGACCGATGGATCTGAGCCGAGTTCCTCACTTGTTTCTCCCACTGTATCCCTCCCCACGTGGCCGAAAAATAACGGCTACCGGAATAAACAAAGCTCTGAAAACTCAAATACGACGCCGTTAAAGCGACCAAAAATAACGCCCACAAGAACATAGTACTCGTCGAAGCGAAACACCTATGAAACTGCCTGTTTATCGTATGACCTCTGTCGACCTTAAACTTCCCGGGTGTCGACGGAAACAACTCCTCCTCTAGCGACGGCATTCTAATCATAATTTTACCAATCTATTCCGTTTTGGGGGTGAATTTAGACGAAAAAAGAAAAGAAAAGATGGGAATTTTTTTAGAGATCGAAAAACACAGATGCAGAGAAAATAAATTGAAAGGATAGAAACTGCATCTGCTAAAAGAATCGAATGGATGGGCAAGGTTAAATATAGGGGAAAGTAACCCACATGGATGGCGACAGCTAGACGCGTGAACGCGTTGAAGGACGGCCAGATTGGAGACAGAATATTTATTTTATTTTATGAATAACCATTTACGACTCAGAGCGCAGTGTGAAAATTTTTCGCATTCGGTGTCTTTTTTTGACTTTTCATGTTACAAGGAAATAATTAAAAATCATTTTTAATTATTGGTTTGTTTTCGTAATTAGTAAGGTATTAAACTAACTTAAAAATAAATACATGATAATTATAAATAATAATTATATTTAAGGTATTTAAAATGCAAAAATCAGTTAAATTAGATAAAAATCTGTGGGGTTATTTGGATACTGAGGAGAACATGGGGGGCCATGTTAAGGGCATTAGCTGTTTGACGAAAGTGGAAATCTGCGTGCCTTAAAATAATAATTAAAAAAAATATGAGTCCTACCGGCACTGGACTACCGGGAGAACCGGTCGTGACTGAAGCAAGAGCTGTGGGTAGCTCTTCGATGGAGACTCATTAAGAAAAACCGGCGTTACCAGTGGACACGGCAACTGTTCCTTCGCTTGCCTTGCCATATGGTTATTTTATGAAGTATTTAGCGGGGTAGTTTAGTATTTTCATTATTTTCCTTCATTAAGAAAATACTTAAAAATATTTAGAGAGAATTAATTAATCAATCATTTTAATTAAAATAATAAATACATAATTCAAAATTAAATTTTATGTAATAGTTTGAAAGTTAGTGCCAAGTGGTAGTGGGACTTTCCTTGATTCTTTTCTTTCCTTGGATTCATGATGTTAGTGGGATCCACATATAAATAAAAGTCATTATAATTAAATAAATAAATTATAAAAAAAATATTTATTGCAAAATTTGCTGGCAGATCAGGAAGACATGATCTCACTCAACGATTTGTCTCTCCGCCTCCGCTGCTGCCTCTGGGAACCTTCCAGGACACTCTTCATTAATCACGCCTTTAATTAATCTTAATTATTCTAATTAAGTAATTACTCACACTAATCATGCCATGCTCTGCTTTGTTCAGTGTACTGAGATTTAGGAACGAATCTGGACGGTTCATTGTAGATTGGAATCATGATCCAATGGACCAAATTAATGTAATTAAAATGATTTAAGATAGGAATCCGGTTGAGAAATTCTAGGCTCCAAGTTACATTCGATTTTAGTTTTTATCCGAAAATAAATTAATAATTTTGAATTTAAAATTTTTGAAATGGTAAATATTTTACTCTAATTATGATTTCTTTGGCCTTTTAAATTTTATCTTTATTCCTCCATTTAAATTAATCGGTTTAAATCAAATTATAAACGTATGAAATTGTTTTTTTTTTTAATTTTTAATTAGGGTTCTTTGGGTTTAATTATTATTATAAATTAATGTAAAACTTATAAAAATGGTCACATTTAGAGATTTATTTATAAATGGAAACCTTGGTCTAAACCTAATTATATTTGATTTAGACAATACTTAGCATGATTTTTAATTATTCTAAATTCCCACTAGAAGGATCTTCAAGGAAATTTCAAGATTTCATAATTTCACACCATAGTCCAAATTTTAATCAATTTAATTGCTTCAAATTCGAACTTGATTTTTAGTTGGTCTTGGTCAATCAGGGGTTGGTGTTTGACCAAGACTAATAATATTTAATTTTGATTTTGGTTTTTTTTTATTTATCTTTCACTAGGAAAAAAAAAATAATTTTTTTAAAATAAATTTCTAGTGGGTTTATAAGGATTTAAATATTTAGGATTATTGGATAAGAATTTATCCGTTTTAACTTTAATTAACCATATAATTTTACTTATAAAAAATGTCCCTCCTCTTTAAGGCAAGATTTTTTACACCAATAATTTTTGTAATTAAATACTTTATAATTTTAAAAGTCAATAATAATAAAATAATAATTATGATTAATTAATTTTAAGTAACATTTTTACAATTATGTGCTTAAAAAGGAGACCTCCTCCTCCTCCTCCAACAAACGTGAAAGGCATATTTTTATCGCTCGAAACTTTGGAAAGTTTACACATTACTCCAATTTCGCAGTACCGTACAATAATTGCTAGGTTTTTTTATTTGTTTTTTTTTCACTCAAGATGGCAATTTATAACTTAAGATACCCAAAACTTATTAAAAAGCCCTTTTATTATTTAAATATTATCGATAAAATAAAAAATTTATTAGAATTTAACGATATTAATCAATATTTAATGGATTGTATGGATATCATTGACCTATTTTAATATTTGTTTTACTCTTATTTTTAATCTTAAAAACTTTAATTTTTTTAAAAATTTTTATATAAAATTCAGTTAAAACGAGAAATAAATTAAGAAGAAAGGTGATAGTTAATTGATAAATTTGCTTATTAGTTATACTAAAGAATAATTCGTGTATAGAAACGGTTTATTTTGTTAGAAAATAATAAATTTGGGGTATAAGGTAAATTTTTCGAATTTTTATTAGTGTATTAAAAACCCCAGTAGGCACGATCACGTAAAATCATCGTTTATCATACGTAATCACTACTAATTACAGATGTTAAAGTTGGATATTTTCATTAAAACGTATTTTATTGATTTTATTTATATAATTTATAAAGTGTCGACTAATTTATTTAGTCTAATAAATTTTTTAATTTTATTTAACTTTGAATAAAAATCTATTTAAATAAACTAGATTGATCAACCGATAACCAATCCTCGAACAAACCCTCAAGATACTGAAAATGGCATACATAAGGTGTTACGAGCACATACGATAATTAACAAAATTCGTTAATCAAAAATTAAAATAACATTTTACTTAATTATATCATTTTCATAAAATGTGACGTCGTTTCAATCTTACTTTAAAGTGGTTAGTCAATTTTAATAAGATGTCTTAAATTACATTTATAATTGACATTGCATCTAAAGATAATAGGTTCTAATTACTTGTAAAAACGACATGTCATCTCGTAGCCGCGTGCTGGTAGTTGCCATGACTTGACATTTTGTCTTTCTTATTGAAGGATTGATCCCCCCAAAAAAATGTTGAATTATGTGACTTTGCAATTTATTTAGGTTTAAATTGATAAACTACGTATGCATATATACGCAATACACTTTTCGGGCTGCATCAGCCCGGCCCAGATTACACATGATTTTTATAAGGTTAAAATGGACATTTTTGAAAAAATAAAATTATATTGCAAACATTTTGTACTAAGTAAGGTTATATTCGAATTAAATTGAATGCAAATATATATATATGTTTGTATCTGGTTCATTCGTCATATGTTCGATTCATATTCGAATTCATATTTGTCGAATTTTTTCATAATAAAGTTTGGATTCGAATTTGAATTTGAAAATTAAGTTTGTGTTCGGTTCGTATTTATGTTTGTGTTTACATTCAGTTTGTATGGTTTATATTTATATATTATTAAAAATTATAATTAATAAAAATAATTAAATAATTTTCAATTTAAGTTTGGGTTTGTGTTAATGTTTAGATTCACATTATAAATTTTCAAAACTATAGTTCTAGTTTATGTTATTGCTTTGTTTTAAGTAGTTCGTTTCGAGTTTATTTCAACCACACTTAAAAATGAACTTAAATATATTCGGTTTGAATCTAGTCTTTGTACTAAGTGATTGAGTGATGTGATTTTTTTAATTTCTTTTTCTACTTAGAAATTATTTAATCATAAATTATCACATTAGTTTATATGAATATATCAATAAAAAATATTTGTATACGTAGTATTACACTTCTAAATATAACAAATTAATAAAATTTTGATAAGATTATTGAAGTAAATAAAATTTCCTTATTACTACTGATCTCTTAGTCTATTGTTAAACTTTATATTATACAGTCAAAACTTCTCATATATTAAAATCATAAATATGATATTCATAAAAATGATTAGAGTTTAACAGATAAATGCTAAAAAGCTCGTAATTCGAAAGAATACGATCAGGATCACAGTGACACCCATCCCCCATGTACTTCTTCTCTTCACAAAAACATTTATACATGTAACCTTAACACCCATTAGTATATACTTTTGCATTTTCACACTTTTGACACTCAATTACCGTTATAGCCTCGTGTGCTTAAGTGATATGATTGTTTACTTTTTTTTTTTTTTTTTTGCTTTAAAATTATCCAATCATAATTTGTCATGATAAATTAGTAAAATTTGTTTGTACATATAATATTACTCAAAAATATTTTGTATTGAAAGTTAATAAAACTATGAACAAACAACTTTTGTACTCATTTTGTATATAATAAATTATATGTCACATTATCAAAGTATATAAAATGTATACAAAATGGCTTATAACATTGCTTATTGAAACCTCATAAAAAGATTATATCAAATCGTATAAATGTTTTATGTGGAGAATTCTAATCGATCTAATTAGTTAAAGTAATCTCAACTTAAATTCAATTTATTCGAATCAAATATTGAATTGCATTCAAACTCAAATTCAGTCCTGTTATAGACTAGCTACGAGGAAATCCATGGAACTAGGAAATTTCCTTATGCCTTTCCGAAACTAGCATGCTTTTTCCAACTAAGAAGACAAGAGAAGGATCGAAAGATGAGCTATCAAGAGCATGTTACACGTGCTTTAATAGCTTATTATATTTGAAAGATTACCAAACCCACTAAGCAATTAATATTTTTTCCCAACATTCGACAGTGGGTTGTGAATCGGGTTTAGTAATGTGTGCTTTGATAATATTAAATTTGACTTGCTTTTAGATATAATACTCTTCTATGTTTTATGATTAGGGTTTGTATTTTTTTTTTCCTTCTTTTCTTCTTGCATGTGCTGCCGCAAAGAGCTAGCAACTATACAAAAAATTATATAAATTAATAGAGTCAATTATCGAAGCAACATTAGGTTATAAGTCGTCAAGTTCGAGTCAAGAAATAAAAACATAAAAAAACACTTCTAGGATTTTGGAAACATTTTCATTTGACATATTTAATTGAGACTCAGAATAAAACACAAAGAAATTAAAGCAACAACCTCTAGTTCACCATCTTCTTATTCATATATTTGTATAATGGTGAGACTCAATTACTTTGCGATAATTCTTCACATCCTTTTAAAGATTTAATTTCCATTGTTGCCTCCGGCACCTGACCCTGCTCGAGACCCGGCGTAGGATCCAGCTTCGGATCCTGCTCCACCACCACCTGATCCGGAAGAAGTTGAGCTGGATGAGGAAGAGGAGCTTGAACTCGAGCTAGACCTAGAACCAGACCCAGACCCAGAACCGGCTCCTGCACCAGAGCCTGAACCACTTCCACCTAATCCGAGGCCAACCCCTATACCAAGACCAACCCCAACTCCTCCCAAGTCCACTCCCAAGTCCTTTCTTGCGACATGCCCGTGGCTCACCATACTCAAGCTTGAAAACATAAGCAAACCAAGAATAACCAAACACCCCAACCTGGCCATGGCTAAAGAAAACCTTGAGTGTAAAATGTGTATTGAAGGAAGCAAGAAACCTAGAGGCTTTGTGAGATGGGGATTGAGAGATTGAGGTGAATTTATAGTGAAACTTTTAGATAGTGCATGCAAAATACAGCATGAAATGAAGAAGTGGGGGACATATATGAGCCACTAATAAAATTTTTTAATAAATTTGTGGCTTCAAAGTGTGGGAAGTTATGTAGTGGGGCTCTGAAAATGGAGCCACTTTGTCAATGATATAAAGATTAGGTGCCACTGTGTCAAGCCATGAATTGGCCACTAAAGATAGTGGAGTTTGCGTGCTTGGTTTGTCTTGTAGGGCAAAGCCTGTCACTACACCAGGGAGAAGAAAAAGGCAAAGGGTCTTTTTGTAGCTGCTGAACTTTGAGTTTGATAATGAGAGTAGGTTTGGCTTTGGATTTGAATTGAGACCGAGTTACTTTGAACTCGTTTAAGCTGATACGATATTACTTAAACAAATAATATTGTTAAATAAACAATACAAGTTGATCTCAAACAGAGATGGAGCTCTACCTCAAATTTAAATCGAATCCACCTTAAACGAGAGAGATCATATATCTATAGGTTGAACACATGTAATTTTATGGAAGATAAAGATTATTATAGAAAAAGAATATGCTTAGAAAATTTAAGATTTTACATAAGTGATAGTGGGTTTGATCATTAATTAATTAATTAATTGAATGATTGAGTGATTAACATTAATCAATTTGTTAATCTAAGTATAACATCTATCATGTTGCAGTTCACATGTATCATTTTCCAATAATCTAGTGTACATGATTAGCATTTGAATTTGTCTTTAATTTCCATTATTCTTAGGGATGTATTTAATCTAAATTGGGTTGAGTCTACATCTAGTTTGAGTTCAAATCAAAACTATAATACTCAATTCAAATTCAAATTTGTTTAAGTTGAGGATTGATCATATGATGAAAAATGTTATTGATGGAAGAACAATGTCACCAATAAATAAACAAATTCATTTCGAGTCATATTATTAAATTAAAGCTTTCATCTCGAGTCATATTATTAAATTAAAGCTTCAATTTGAAATCAATTTATTCAAATTAAACCACAAATTCAATTTAAGCCAACTTATGCCGGATATCCTCTAATTATTTGCATAGGTATGTAAGGAAGACTTTCACTTTTGATACCATGTGATAAGAAGGCCTTTTCTTTTAGCTTGGAATAATAATCTGACTTTGAAGCCTCTCCACTCATTTCCCACGCATGCAAAGGTCAGAATTTTCTGGCTGCCACTCAAACTTAGCTTCAGAAGTTGCCAAGATTTTCATCATTCAGATTCCTGCAAGCCTGAAGGAATCCATTATTCTGTCTCCTGAAAAAGTTACTCACACTCACCATTATTCTCCAACTCAAAGTTTATTTAAACATTCTCCTTTCCGCGGCTAAGATTTTGTCTTCTATTAACAAGGACTGAGATATAAATTTTAAGAAAATCAGGCTCAAGCCTGATTAAAAATAATTAAGAAAAAAGCCAGATTGATAGATATATACGTTTTTAACGTGGTTTGATTGATAATTCAGAATCTAAACTGCCCTTGACCCAATATGGCCGAAATGGTCCTCTACCTCGCTAAGACAAGAAATGGAGTCATATGTAAATCATATTATTGAATATATTAAATCCTAATATAATAAGGAAGTTAAGAGTTTTTTATTTGGTAAGAGATAATTAAAAACTAGAATGTGCCTATGTGACAATGGAAAATTGAATTAATCACGTTAGGGTAACTGTAAGATGAATGAAATAGTTGAGATTTTTTATTACGTAAATTGTTTTATGAATTTGATAAAGGAGAAGTTTAGATAACTTTAATTTAGATTTACGAAGTTTTAGATATGTTTTATACATTTTTCGACCATATGTATGAATAGAAATAGAGGCTAAGCAAATTATTAATTCCAAAGAACACATGCAACATTATTGTAAATAGCAATATTTGAGAATCAGCTTCAAAATACAATAGGACTCAAACTTCACCATCTTCTTATTCATATACAAAATGGTGAAACTCATTTTCAATTATTTAATTTTTTAACTTTCTTCTGTATAAATTTCTTGGGCATAAAAATATTCTCAGTTGCCCCGGCCTTCACCATATCCCTCACCATGGCCCTCACCGTACCCTTCACCGGCGCCATTTCCTCTTCCATAACCTCCGCCATGTCCCCCACCGTATCCTGAGCCACCTCCATTCCCTCCCTGGTTTCCTCCTGATCCTGAACCCGCATAGGAGCCTGCATAGGACCCAGCTTCCGAACCTGCATCAGAATTTCCCGAAGAACTGGACCTAGACGAGGAGGAGGAGGAGGACGAAGAAGATGAACTTGACCCTGAACCAGAACCAGCTCCGGCTCCAGACCCCGAGCCGCTGCCTCCGCCCAAGCCAATGCCGACTCCAGCTCCAACTCCAGCTCCAATCCCTCCAAGGTCTACCCCCAAGTCCTTTCGCGCAACCCGGCACTCGGAATCAATAATGGATAGAGTTACAAGCAAACCCACGAAAACTAGAGAGGTTAATGATGCCATATTGATAAAAAGCATGTGTATGAACGACTTGAAAGGAATGCTGATTATTTATATTGGCTTTGGAGAAGCTTCTGTTCCTAGAACGAGGAAGTGTTGGCAGAGTGAGGTATTTAAAATTGTTTATGGAGGTGTTAGTGGGAGCTTTGGTGGAAGCTTGCATGGGAGACTTTTGTGGGGAATTTGCAGGATTTTGACAAGTGGATTTAATATTGCCGACCCATTTTGATAGTGGGGTGTAAGTGTGTATGGCTTGTTTTTGTGAAGAAATTGGAGTGCACAAGCGTAGCGTTTTGAGTAGTTTTGGTGGTGTCATCATTCAGTGAAGGCATTGACTTGTAACCAAAATGTTTAAGTTTGAGGTTGACAACTGACATGTATTTAGCCAGTATAAGGGGTGGATGGTATCTTAATAGAGTTTGAGCTTGACTTAGATTTGGATTAAATATATATATATTGAATTCGAGTTTAAATTTGTTTAAATTGACATACATAATCATACAAGAGTTAACAATGATATAAATAATATCGTAACATAGATAAACAATATTATTAAATAAATAAATGAATTAATTTCAAATTGAGTTACTGTATTAAAGTTCAAACTCAAAATTAGTTTGTTTAAACCAAGTCACTTTAGATGAAGTCCACCCCTAATTGTATATTTATATGTTCTTAGAAGTGAAATACTTAGAGGCTGTGTTCAGTTTAGAAAACTTTTTATTATTAAAGTTGAAAAATTATCATAAAGATTAATTACTTTAAAAACTAATGAGTATAAAAAAATAATATGTTTGTGTTAATTTGTATATATAAATAATTATTATGTTTGCTTAATAGTAATAAAATAATATCAATAAAATAATACTGTGATATTATTTTATATAAATACTTATAATATGTTAAACTAAATTTATTAAATTGGACAAAAATGTAATAAAATTAAAAATTAACAAAATTATCTTTCAATATCTATGGAGAATGAGATCACTAGATTACTTGATATGTTTGCAAGCCATTAAACCCTTGCAAATAATGATAGTGATAATGAACATAATGAAAATGCTATCCTTAAAACCTTTGGATTTTTGGTTAATTTAAAATTCACTCATTCAAATCATAACACAATTGGGTAGAGTATGTTGAAACTTATGAAGGAGCTTTTGATTCCAAGCAGAGTGGAATTATCGTCATCAAGCAATGTCATGGCCACTCCCGGTAGTCTTTCAAGCTCTTCAAGAACAAAAATACAAAGTAAGAATCATCAAGGAAACAACCTGCCATCAAGTGGAGCCAAGAGGAAGCTAGATGACATGAAAGGGGCAAACTAAGGTAAAAGCTCATTGCAGCCACATGTCGAAACTGTGTCGTAACGGGTATTCCTTTTGAATAGTTCGCGTTCGCGCATCCCTTGTCCACGAACAACACCAGCCACAGTTAAATCATAGAATATGAGCATTGCGACAAGAAATACCTCGTCGCAGTAAGCAGACCTTAGCTCATTATGCATGCCTTTATTTTTCAAGGCCTTAGCAAACCCTTTTTGTTCCATCTCAAATGTATTTAATAATTTTATCTTTCAATACCCATGTAATTTGCTTACAAAGGGTCCTATAACTCATTTGTAATTAGCTTTTTATATTTGAGAAAATGAAAACCTTAGAACTCAGATATATCTCTCCTGTGTTCCACTTATCATCCTATATCCATTTCCATTGCAAGAGTATTTGGTGGTGGATTGAATTCTTGCTGGTGGATTTATTTCCTTTAGGCTTCGATAAATTTTACTTGCTCTTTATCCAATTTTAGCAAGATAAAATGGAGATCCTTTATACTTGATTCACCTTTCTTTGCATATTATCATTCAAGTAAGCTTCTATTAATCTTCGTTTGAAGTTGGATTGCTTAAAGTTGTGTGTTGAATGTGTGAAGAAAAAGACCTTGATTTCTACCTTTCTACCATTGCCAAATTTGAAGCTTGTTTGCCTTGAACTTTTGGGTGATAGCTAGATGAATGATAAGTGAATTGGAGGATGAATATATTATCAACCCTTATATTATACGAGGCCTGCCTTTTCCTCTACTTCACCTCCACGGAGGGTATGGATCTATAGAACAGGACGGAAGTGTATCATCAACATTTTAGCTTAAAAAACTTAGCCCTATGTATTGATTTAATTAGTCAGAATGACTGACTGAGCCAAAATATAGATACTATCCCACAATTCCTAAGGAATAGAATAAGGGATGGACCTCATTGGGGGTGTGGGTTTCGGGGAGGGGGGTGAGAAGGGGGAATCCTCCCAAAAAATTGAAAAAGGCAAAGCTATATATCAGTTTAGTAATAAAATATTATGATAATATTTTATCACTTAATAAATCAATTAATGTAAGTAATAAAAAAATAAATTATCAAAGTAATCTCTTAGGGTATGTTTGGTTTGGGTAATATTTGATTACTAAAAATAAAATATTACTATTAAGATAAATTACTCAAAAGATTACTTGATATAAATTAATATTTGTTTGATAAAATTAGTATGTATAAATAATTATTGTGTTTCATTGGTAGTAATAAAATAATATTGAAATGTTATTTTACTTAAATGTTCTTAAAAATTATTAATACTAAATTAGTATTATATTTAATTAAAATAAAAACTTCATAGTTTATAAGATGACATTTACACTTTTAATTAATAATAATTTTAGGAGTGTAATTATTATTTTTAAACTATTGGGGGCATATTAATATTTAAAAAATTGAAAAACCCCAAACTTTTTCTCAAATTTCAAAACCCCTTGAAAATTTTGTTCATAATTTAAAATTTTTAAAATTTTAAGTTACCCAAAACATTTGATTATATGATAGTTACACCCTAATTTAATTTTTTGGGGTGTAATTGATATTTTTTAAACTATTAGGGGCACACAAAAATTTTAAAAGCACTTTGAAAATTTTTAAAATCATAATAAACCGTCTTAAAAATTTATATAAATGCCTAAAATTTTTAAAATTTAAAATTCTCTTTTAAACATGTAATTATATAATATTTATAACTCTAATTTGTTTTTGTTTTCAGAGGCATAATTATTATTTTTAAAGCTACTATAAATATTTTAAAAATGAAGGTCATTTTGTTTAAAAAATTAATAGTAATAATAAAATTATAACAAAATTAAGATTACCTTGATAATATTTGAATATCTAAGATAAATATAATAATCAAATTACTTTCTATATTAACTGTCATATTATCATTGGTAATGAAAAATTATCGAAATCTTTTATCACTTATAATCCAAACAAGGTAATGCAAATAATAAAAAATATATTACATTTGTGGAACATATTATATATATTACATATATATAATATTTTCAACTAAATTTTGTTAACCAAGTTAGATTTTGGTACAAATTTAGTAGATAGGAATATATATATATATATATATATATATATATATATATATATATATATATATATATATATATATATATATATATATATTACATTTGTGGATCTTGACATAGTCTACTCTAAAAAATCGAAACCTAACGGGGCACTTAGTTTTTAAGATGTAAACATTTCACAACATTACAACTTAAATATAAATCCATACAAAACATTTATCTATAAAATACCTTTTTATTAAAACTAATCATGCCATGGTAAACTATGAAACATATCCAAACATTCTTCTAAAAGATACATCAAAAAGGAAAAAACATGGTAAAGTAATGCTAATGCCCATATCATGCACGTTACTAAGCCCGCTATGGTTGGCAACACTACACTCGCCTCCAAGCCTAGCCATAACTCATTGGCCCTATGTAGCTACAAGATAAAAGTACAGAGAGTGAGTGAAAAACACTTGGTAAGTAGAATAATTTATCAATATTAACTTTTAGTCCTTTACTTTCCAGCAACATCTATCCTCGAAGCTTATGATCTTATCTTAATTCTTTACTATGCCATCCCTTAATTCGGGTGACTAAAAATCTCATAATTGTAACATAACTCATCTTAAAGGGTAACTAAATCCTAGAAGACTAACCTAAATGCTCGATATGGTGTTTTATGCATAACATGCTAATGCACATAAAACCATGTACTAAAAATTGTATGTTAGCTTGTAGGCCTACTGAAAATTATACATCTCGTATATTGAAATCATATCATGTAAAATTAGTATAAACTATGAAATTTAAAATCTCATTAGCAGGAGCTAAAGCTCAATGCATAACTAGAAACCTTAAAAACCAAAGGTTGAACCTATAAACTGTGTTGACTAGATTAGTGAAATACAAAGATTCGACATTTTAGTCAAGTGAGCTAATGCTACTAAACATAGAGCTAACACTCTACTTATTGAACAAAGTACTCCACAAATTGGATGCAATGTCTTAACTAATGGACGCTGGCCCTTAAATAGTAGGGAGTATGAACTCATAAGTGCTTTCTCATATCTACTCTTATAAACATATCTCAGAAATCTTACATTAAAAATCATCAGAAAACATGCACTAATTGGATCAAAAGTCCATAAAACATGTTAAAACTTCATCTCATGCATATTCTTGTAAAACTTCATATTTTTGGCATGCCATGAATGCTAAAATGTTATTATGTCGTGACTATATTGCCTTTTACATGCATTAATAACTAATTGTCATTGCCTACTCTTAATTAGCCCTGTTTTCCTTAAAACAGACTAATGCAAGAGCGTGAATCATTGGGACGCATGGTTGTGCTTCCAACCTTAATCTAGAAACACGTCAATAGTCTGTCGTGCATGACTATGCATGCTCTTACACATGATCATGACTTCAGTTTTGCATATTACTACATAAACATTATATTCTTGATGATGCACACAATCACAAACAATCATGATATTGTAAAAATGTGCATGCATGGTCATGACTCTTATAGTTGCATAGGCATACGTGTCATTTTGCTTTGATGCCTCTACTTCTTTTACTATAATCTTGTCAAAACATCCACCTTTTCTAGCCAAGATTTAACCAGCAAGCTCATTTGATATCATACACTCTAATTAACCACAAATATAACCTTAATCAACAAAAATTAATCATGAAATCACTGCCTAACCTTAGGTTGTCCATCAATCAACCAAGGATATGTAATTCCATGTAATAATCCAATTTTAATCACCATAAGATGTTATAAATCTCATAAAGACTCTATAAGATCATTGTAGATTCATAATTTGAACACATTTCATCAAATTATAACCCAATTAAAGTTAGAATGATAGCTATCCTACTTACCTTGCAAGCTAATGACTAACCTCTTTCTTTTCTTCATTCTCTGGCTAAGTGACGACAATTGACGATAGTGGTAAGTTCTCTCGACTCTATGTTTTTCTCTCCTCAAATTTTCATAATTTTTTAACTTTGTGAATTATAAGAAAAATCATAAATGAAGGCCTTTATATAAGCCGCCAACTAACTTACATGCATGGTCGTTCATCTCCTAGATGCACAAACTAAAATTCTTGCCTGAACGCTTTGTACACGTGACAATATCCTAAACTTTCACATGTGCAACGTAGATAAAGCCTTCTAATTACCTTATTACCCTTCCTAAGCTATTCCTAAGCTTAATTAACCATTATAAGGGACTAAAATTATGAAACTACACTTATGCTTACCTTGGGACATTACATATTATAATCACTTTTTATAATTATATTTTAATTTGGGAAATTAATTCAAATAACCCTATTTTGAACATCCTAGACAAAATTGACTCAATTTGTTAGTGTAAATTGAATATTTCAAATTCACTTATACAAAAGTGGTCAATATGTTATAAGGCTTAGGCGATGCTTGGGATGCTTGTGGAAGACCCATTGGCAAGGGTGCCATATCACTCACTACTTTAACTAATGAGGTAAGTAAACCTAATTAAGGGAAAAAGTTATTGTTAAAATCCCACGGCTGTTGGAAGGATACTTATGTAGTGGAATTTGAAACTTATCATAGAGTTTATAAATTCCAAAGTCAAATCTCATTTATTAGAATGTATGAAAAAATAAAAATTACAACAAACATAGGGTGTTTTAGAAAATGTGCTTGTGATTTACCTTTAAAAATTTTTGCTTCTAGTAATATTGTTGTTCACTTACTCGTTAGTCAACAGACTACCAACATGAATGGTATCCATACAAAGCAACTGAATGAGATCTATCACTCTATACAGGATCATTATCATTGGGTCAATTCAATGAATATAATCATTAAGTCATACACTCATGTATATAACTAAACTGCAAGCAATAAACCTTGGTGCTTGTAAATTGCCACCATTTTTTAATGAGTACTACACACTATAATAATTCTCACACCATCACTACTGTCTTTCAGATTTTAGAGTGGTGTCAGGACTGCAGACCATATCTAGTACAACCACACTTGTGTAATACGAAATATATAATAAGTCATCTGATTCCATTATTATAGTTTTTGCCATAATAAGGACACGTTATATATAAATATAA
>JAJEJH010001727.1:0-18750 GCA_026122585.1 Anacardium occidentale
AATTTTAATATTAAAAATAATGAATATACAGTAATAATCAGAGGTATTTTTATCTTTTTAATATTAAAATTTTATAAATTAATAAAATAAATTTTATATAAATATAAAATATTTAAAAAATTTTAAAATTTTTTAAAATATTAAAAAATATTTTTTAAATATTAAAAATTAAAGCAGCCACCGCCGTCGGTGCCGGCGGCGGTGGCCGCCCATAATAGAACTAGATGACCATTTTCGACCATCTGATTCCAGGGGATGCCAGATCTGACCTCCCCGTTAGGTGGAGACGGCCAGATCTGCCGCCTCAAGTTTTGGCTACCGCCTCCACCTGAAATAAAGGTCGGAAATGGCTAGTGGGGCCAAGGTCGGCCGTTTTCTGCCCTAATTCTGTTGAAAGCGGCCAGATCTGGCCGCCTCCTCCAAAACTGGAGGCGGCTGATTTGGCCACCTCCATCGAACGGGGAGGCTAGATCTGGCCTCCCCTAGAACCAGGTGGTCGGAAATGGCCACCTGGTTCTATTATGGGCGGCCATCGGCACCGGCGGCGGTGGCTGTTTCAATTTTTAATATTTTAAAAATATTTTTTAAATTTTTTTAAAAATATTTATATTTAAAAATTATATATAATTTTTAGTAGAAAAATTATAAAAAATCCTTTCAATGGTGGAAGACTGAGCTTTTGAAACCTTGGGGGTGGCGGTATGTCCCCACCTCAAACTATGGGTGGGAATAGCCCTTTGGCCTTAATATAAATAATAAATCAATGCTCTCTTGGTCGGAAAAAAAAAAAAAAAAAAAAGCAAAGAGGTTTTAAGGCTGGTACAACCACCCCTAGCATTTGACTAAACAACTTCCTTCTATTTTATTTCTCCTTTCCCATTTCTGTAAGTGTTTCTTTATCAATTAATTTTCACCAGGAAGTTCATCCTTTATTGAACCCTTTAAACTTGTTAATTACAATCTCCTGTTAAGATATAGTTGTGTAAAAAGATGAAAATAACTGCATCAAAGTGAATCTCTGTGGAATCTTTCTCATACAATGCATTCCTTCTTTTGTTTTACACCACTTTTATTTTCTCTGTCTAGCTCAGCGCAGCAGTTTATCTAGCTAGGGAATATATCTTTACATTAGAATCTCTATCATGTATATCTATATGTGACCACTTTCATATCCTCCTCATCCTCTTCATTTTCTTAGCTACCATTCCCCTCGTTATAGATAATGTTACAGTTACAGAGTTAACATATGAATTTGTAACCCGCTTATTATAACAATTTATAACTATGAATAATTAATAATGATATAACCTTACCGAATATACAATCTTCCTAAGTGTAGCGTATATGTATATATATTTTTTATGATCTAATCTTCCCTTTACAAAATAACAATGACAGTCCCCAAACTTGTTTGTATATTCTGATGTTTTCTCTCTATATCTCCCGGCGAAGTTCGTCTATAAAGATAGAATTTCTTTTGAAGTCTCCTTATGACAATCAAAATTAACAAAAAAAAAAATTGAATAGTAAACAAAATAAGGTTAATTTTATTGATCAATGAACCAAGTAATATTAAAATTAATTAATAGATAAATTATAAATCTAATAAACTGTAGTGGCAATGCAACTAATAATACAAATGAAATTTCCTTAATATGAAATACTTTTGGACTAATCTAAGTTAAAATCAATTTAAGAAGTAAACAAATATATTAATGCCTAATCCACCATGTATCCATTCTTAAATACGAAATACGTTGGCAGACAGCAAACCCTCTTGTGAGATGGAATAGAAAATCTTATCCTCTCGTACGAAAACTAAGTTTTACTTACCTATTTTCTCAAGACCAGCATCATGACGTCCACCAATACAAGTAAAACTTATTCCAATTAATTAAAACCGACTTTTACACTTTTGCACTTAAACCTATCCATAGTTATTAACAAAACATTGTTGCTAATTGTTTTTGTTATCAAAAACATCATCATCTAAATATTCATTAATTTAATCATCAATTTAGATCTGACCATTTTAATGGTTTTATTTATAGCCAAAAGCACCGGATTCTAAGACATTAGTTAGGTGAAAGAAAGGAACATGCGATAAGAGTATGTGGCTGATGAGTGGGGAACTTCCAAGTTTCGGATTCTAAGGCATTTTCTTATTGCGGTTGTCCATCGATGACCACTAATCTAGTTGATGGAAATGAAGTTGTAAGTTGTATGTGTGTGTATGTGACAAAAACACAAAGTACCCAAAAACACAACGTACATACATATGAATATACTTCCACATATATAGTTTTTTTCTTTTGGTAAGTTCGACGTATCAATTTAGGTATTTAAAAATATTAGCTGTGATGTTGTGTTTTTAGGAGTTTATAGCTGGTTTTATGTGGGCATATTCATTCCACTTTGACAAGCTAAGTTCTAGGATAATGTTTATTTTAGTTCACCCATGTCTCTCCAAATCAATGACACTCTTGTTTTAATTATTATCATAATCTATACATTACCACAACAACTCCAACATAGCAACCGTTTAATTATTACACATGGTGTAAAAGGATCCATTTAAGAAAAAGGAAAGTTGCATTAATAGAAGTTGTCTGACGTATGTGATATTTGAGTCGAAGAATAGAAGAGGAGAATACCAATAACAACTTCGCATGTCTCTTAATAGCTTTAAATAAAATGGGGGTTTCCTTATTTCCTTAAGTAGTGATGGTCAGATGAAATTTTGTCAAGGAGATGCAATTAAAAACTTATCTGAAAAATAATTTTATATCATCTTTAAAAAAAATAAATATAATATAAAAAATTTATTAGCAAATAATGATATTGTAAAACTCAATAAATTATCACAAATATATTACAATAATCCTTTTCTACTCTTCATTTTCTGAAATCATTGCATGATAGTTTTATTGTTAATACTTGCAAATATATTTCTCATAATAGACACCACATGTTTGGCAAAGCTTCATCTTTTATTGCATTTAGGGATTGTTTATAAATCCTCATATAAGTTTAGTACATTGTACAATAGACATTTCCTCTAGCAATAATCAAAGATCCCTTGGTGAGCTTTATTTTCCATCACCAAAATGGTTGGGATAACCTGCTAGATCCATAGCATAAGTTGAAATCAAATTTATGTGCAAGTCTAGTACATATCACTTATCCTTCAACATTAAAGTGCAACCAATCATTATCCCTACACACATATCACCAACACCCACAATATCAACATGACTGCTATTACTTATCTTCATACTGTCGAGAAGTTGCATGATAAGAAGTCACTAAGGATCTGCAACATTACATTCTTTATCTATACAAGAAAGTATTGACACTTTTTCATTAGATGTAGTTATAGTGTTCGATCATCTACTCTTTTTTGATTACTCTCATCTTTCTGTGATTTCTTCTAGGCCTTGCAGTTTCTCTTTATATGCCACTCTTTTTAACACTAGTTACATTTAAATTTTCCTCTCGACGGACATCTGTTTTTAGATTTCTTGCACCCTTAAAACCTTTGCTCTTACCTCTACCCTTATTCTTTATGACAAGAACATGTGAATTATTTATCCCTTTTCCCTCCCTTTTAATTCTTTAGTCAACAAGTTGTCTTTTACCATGGAAAGTGTGATAATACTATTGGGAGCATAATTACTAAGTGACACAACCAAAGTCTCCAAACCGTCAAGCAAAGAACTCAAGAGCAATAAAACTTGTATCTCATCATCAATGACTAAGCTCATCGTAATCAATTGATTTACCATGTCCTAAAAATCATTTACATGCTTACAAAAAATTTTTCATTCCTATCACAAGTTTCTTGATTATAAAAGTTTTATTTGGTATTCTTTTCCTTTCATATAATTTTTCTAAATCATGCCAAAAGGACTAAACAGTAGTTACTTTAGCAACATAAGGAAACAAATTGATATTTATCCAATGCCTAATCACTCCAATAGCCTTCCTATGCATCTTTTTCTAATCGACATTAGATACTACAGTTCGTTCGTTATCACCTAATTTTATAGGATCAAACAAATTCTTATAATAAAGGACATCCTCCATCCTAAGCTTTCAAATCGAATAATTGGTTTAGTTCAATTTAACCATACTACCACCACTAATATTGTTGTCCATTTCATTCACACAATCAAGGTAACCCTAAATAAAAAACCTCACTCTAATACCACTTGTTGGGAATTCTAACTAACAACCTTAATGCAAATTAAAATTCCAATCAACATATACTAGGCTAATCCGCAGTTAAATAATTCAAACTAATCAACCAAGATCACAAAAAATTATTAAATCAAGCACAAAATAAGTTAATTATGTAAACAAACACCAAATTTACATGAAAACCCTTCTATTGTAAAGAGAAAAACCATAGAACAACTCTGAATATGAATCCACTATGAAAAGAGAGTAATATAATATAAAAGTTTTATCTAAACCAAAAGTCAACAATATCAAATAAGAATTATAAATAATAATTTCTAGTAACAAATAATAAATTTCACCATCATTTTTAATTTTTGTCAAAATTGACTCCGTTATGAGAATTATCACATCAATACTTTGTGATTACAATACCCAAAAACGTAAAGAAATCACCTAATTATTAGCTTTCCAGTCGCACTCACAAAAGGAAAAAAAAAACATACTGCTTCTATTAGCATTTTTTCTTTTTGTCTTCTTTTTTTTTTTTTTTCAAATGCCCCAACTATTTTTTTTTTTTCCGTTCTTTAATATTACCATGGGCTTGGTCAAAATATGGGCTGGACCCAACAAAACTGTCCTAAACTTTTATAATTAGTATAGATTTTGAGTCCGCTGGAATGCAAGTGGGGCTAACGCATTGAACAAGGTAGAGTACTCATTTACTGAAATGCCCCAACCAATTTTTTCTCTTTCGTTAGTATTAGCATGGGCTTAGTGAAAATATGGGCTGGGCCCAACAAAACTATCCTGAACTTTTATAAGTGTAGATATTGAACCCGATGGAATATAAGCGGCCAAGGCATTGAACAAGGTAGCGTAGTCATTTACTGAAATGCTTACCCCTTTATTTATTTATTCTTCTGTCACGATGAATCCCAATTAACTTCAAAGTCAAAAAGTAAGTGTTTTCCAAATAATTGGCCGCAACATGATGATGCCATGCTAAATATAAGCCTTGAATTATAATCTTTTACAAAAAATTAAATTTGATTGAAAATAATTATCATTAATGATCTAATATCCAGTTATCTGAAAATGTTTAAATATAAAAAATAAATAAATAGAAAACAATTAAAAAACAATATCCTATATAAATACATAAACTTTGTATTTTAGGGAATTTACTCAAAAAACATCCTTTCTAAGATATATAGCGAATTGCATTCAAGAACATTTAAGTTTATATATATATTTTTTAAAAATTTACATTCAAGTTGTACAGTTTATATAATAATTAAACGATTACTATATTGTTTAATTGTTTATATATTATTTTCAAAATTTTACCCTAGGTGCTTGACTTTCATAGTTAGCACCTAATGGTTTAAAGAATATGACACTAGTTCTTATTGATTTTAACCAAAACAATGTTATGTGTATACATGTTGTTTATTAAAATAATATATTATTATATTATTAAGCGTCAATTTATCATTAATTTATTTTTAATTTAAAATCATTTCATCACATGATCACGTTATCTAAATACATAAAATAGATATAAAAATTGTGAATATATAATTCTATTATTTTAAAATAGTACTGTAACATCATGTGTTTAAACGTTTTTCGTGGCAAGCACTCATTAATTTCAAAATTGTCATCAATTTAATCTTAAATTCTATCAAAATTTTCATCAATTTAACTTTGAAAAAATATATTAAGTTCTCAAGATTGTTGACAAATTTTATGAAAACATATTTTCTTTCAAACGTAAACAAAATAATCTCATGATTTGTCAAAAATAATAGTTAAGATCACTTTTTTTTTAATCAATGAGTATTCATTATGTAAAGGCCAAACGACTTCTTCCCACCCAAGGTTTTCCTAAATGATAAAATCTCACCCATTAATATTTAAAAACCAAATGCTTATTTATTAACTAAAGTCAATAATTAAATTTAACAACTAATTGTTAAATTTAACTAGTCAAAAAGTATTTTTACCTTTTGAACAAAAAGAATTTAAAAATAAAAATTAATTTTATAAAAATAATTAAAATAATATTAATATAATAATAAAATAATATTAATAATTTAATAAAATTTAAAATGTAATCATTACCACCGGTAGCATTGCCGACTTTATGGTCGTCGAAAACTTAACCAAGTAGTAAAAAATGACCACTTGATTGGATTAACAGTCGAATTTTACCGCCCTCGCTATCAAAAATGGTCAGAAACAGTCGACATACTTAAAACTAACTGTTTTTTACCATTCTTGACGTCAAGCCGCTTCTATCAGACCTTTGATGGTCATATTTGATTGCTTTAGCTATCGAAGTGAACAAATCCAATAGTCAATCCAACTAAGTGATTAGCAATCACCGCCACCAATAACACTGTTGACGGTGATGACCTCTTTTTAAAATTTTTTTATTTTATATTAAATTTTATTTTAATATTAATATTATTTTTTTAGTGAATAATTTTTTGATTATTTCATTACAAATGTTAATAAAATTAGAAAAAAAATTTGGTCAAGGGATAGATATTTGGTTTTTTTAAATGTTTTGGACAGGAGGGTGTCATTTGGAAAAACCTTGGGTGAAAATAAGTCTTTTGGCCTTATGGGAAAAACCAACAACACTAGAGAATGCAATTCTAAAAGTTACAGGTATTTAATTAAAAAGAAAAAAAAGAAGAAAAAGGTCAAACATTTGAACTTTTAATGGCTAGATGCCAGAGGAATACGCTACACATAACATGAAACACATTTAAAATGCTTGAAATCTGGTACCCATAAAATTGTGCTGAAGCCAATGGTAGTAGACATAATTTAGATAAAGTAAATATATAGTGATTCATGTAGATAACATAGCCGATAACTAATACACTTAAATAATCTTTTTCAAAGAATTGGTCATCCAACAATGATAAATGGTTTCATTTCATTGAGCTAATATTTAACTACTCACCACGAGTTTAGCCTATAACATCTGCTGAACTCAACGATAATGATTTCTATATTAATCTTTTACTTCACGTGTATCACCATTAAAATGATCACTCGTGGTAGTCATTGTTCTGAAGATTATTAAGCATAAAAATAAGGATTGAAACATGAAGAAGAAGATGTATTTGTATGAGCATATTCTGAAGATCAATTATCATTATTCTTTTTCAAAAAGCATTTAATGAGGGTTAAAATTTAATATCATATATCGGTAAGTTAGATTTTGGATTCTCTCATGAACTTCGAGAGCTTGTCAAGTTCAATGTGAATATAATATTGTGTAAAGAAAGTTTTGATCTTGAAAACGATAAACCTTTTTTTCAAGTAAATGTTATTATATCAGTTTGAAGGGTTCATTGGTTTAGCAAGTCTTGGCACCCGGAATTCAAACCGACAAAAGATAAAGCAAACTTTATTAAAAAAAAAAACATAAATTAATATTAATCCAAAGTGATCTACTTCAAAACTCAATTAATTAATAAATAAATTTTTATAATTGTTTGATTTTTAGGAGAAAAACTACAAAACTCTTTATTAACATTCAAACCGCAAAAGCACTCAAACTGAAGAAGCCTATAAAGTCAAAAAGCTCAATTATATTATTTTAATAGCCACTCCCACTGGTTATCCTATTGGTGTCTTAATATTTTGGGATAGGCTACCTAAAACAAAATAATTTGTTTATAAGGGAAAGTTCTCTTACAAATCTAATAAACAAGTGAATTACGACAAAGTTTTATGTGGGGATTAGATCAACTAAAGTTGACATTACAATTTTATCAAACAAATAATATAGGACAAAGATTCAATACAATATCTCCTCAAATCCTTTATTGACTTGAATATTTAACCATTTTTTGAAACCTACAAATTTAATTTGCTTTTCAATCTTCTTCACTTTTATTGTAGGAACTGGAAGGATTCCATCTTCAGTCTTCTTAGCAATTGAGTCTTTATCAAGCATGTATAAGTGATTGTACCCATTACAAACAAACTCACTTAAAACAACTAAATTATAGTTAAAACTCAATACATACTTCACATGAAGAAAAGTCCTAACAATACTATTATTAAATCTAAGGTGAACACTTTCAACGCCTCGAATAAGTACCTCGATCAATGACCACTCACCAAGTATGCAAACAACAAGCAACTCCCCACACGCATCCAATGTCCAAGTTCAAACTTAGAAAGGTAGGAGATGAAATAACTTTACACAATCTAAACATAAACTTACTTGAAAGTAATAAAAAATGCAAGGATGAGAAACAAGCCTAAAAGAAGCATCCACCAGCTTGATTCAATCATTGCCAACCTTTCCTTGTAAGAAGATTAGACAAAGATTAAATGAAAATTCCCAGAACCAACAAAATGAAATAAAAGATTCAAGAGAAAAACTTTCAAGCTTTGAGTGTATGCAATATTCAAGTTTGAATTTTGACATGAGAGACAATAAAACTTACACATGTGTTTTAAATGTAGAGAGAAATGACCAAAGTGCCTTTGTTTTAAATTACAAAAAAGGCAAGAAAATATCTCTAAAACGTGAAAATTCAATACATAAAATAGTTGTATGGCCGAAGGTGCATTGCAACACTACACTGCAGCACACATAGGCATGCACAGGCTACGAACCTAGTTTGCAGTACGTGTAAGGCACCTACATGTTGCTTCATTGTTACGGTTTGTTACAGATCTAGACCATGTCTTTCCTTGCTCGTTTGCATGTCCTTGAAGCTCGATTTACCACACACTACTTTTGCCTTGGCCGAAGATATTTTAGAGTGTTCAAGGCTTTAATAAAGCATACTGAAGCTTGACAAAAAGGTGGTGCATCAAGCATGTTAACAAATATACCCCAAAGTTGTTATAAGTTGTGCGAAAGAGACTAGTCCCTATAAAAAATGCAAGTGGCTTAGGAATGGTACTCATATCACATTTTCTCCTTATTGCCAACAATAATATCAAACAAGAAGTGCAAAATTTAAAATTTGATGTGATATTCATTGATGAAATTACCAGGATCATAATATGGAACATAATATGCATAACTAAAATCACATCTATAAGATAAATAAGTGTCTTACTTGTGTTTATAGGCTTTTATTTCTTTTTGTGTAATTCTAGTGAGATTATCACTTTCCAATCTACAATTGGATGGCATCAAGGTGATCTACACAAAGTACACATACTTTAGAGAATATTTGGGATGTGGGTAGGCACTAGAAGTTTACTAGAACCCTTTAGGAAAAATGATATATGTTTTTTTAGAGTTTTAAATATGAAACAATCAAAATAGTTTGCAATACAATTATTTTATATGCAAAACTTGTAACAAACGTTTCAAGGGGGTAGAACTCTCATTCGAAACGTGTTGCAGTTGGGATGGTTGTATGATATGTCATGCAAATAACAATTGTGAATGACCGTTTCAAAGGAATGAGTAGTCGTTCATGTGATTCAATTTTGATTAGTATTAATTCCAAGATTAATGTACATAATATACAATAAGATATTGGATAAGATCGACTAGGGATAAGGAATCGTTGTTCTTATGATTGGAACACTTGTTCATGTTGACCTATCACTTATGCAATATTCAAATTGTTAAGGGACGATGGATCTACATCTAAAGTAGAAAGACTCCTGAAAGGGTGTGTGTGTCTAAAATACAAAACCATCCAAATATGCATCAAAATAGGCACGAATGTAGTGAAATATACAATAAAATTTTCCTCCACACCATATGATGCATAAACATACACAACACATCTATTGACTTAATCTAGATGTATACACAATATATAATATACACATATCAGAAATTCCCATCCAAGATCATTCGATAATCCAAAATTTCATTAATCTAAACCTTACAAGGTTTAAGGCATACCTATTTATGGCATCCCAGGTTAGAAAAGCCCTTAGGGGTAGAGTTTTGGGGTTAAAAATAGAATTCAGGAATATATTGGGAGTCTAGAAGAGTTCAGGGGTGAGTTAATAAGTTTTCTAGAGCTGTATGGCCTTCGTATGATTCCTTAGGGAGGTTTCAATCATGCGAAGCGCAGGAAATGAATTATATTCATTTTCCCTTGGTGCACTCCCGTGCACCATGTCCTGCACGCCCGTGCAGGTGGGATTAAAGAGAGAGAGACGGGAGATTTAGTTTCATTCTCACCCATTTCAGCATTTTCTTCTCTTGTTCAGTAGCTCCCAGCCCTAGGCATGAAATCCAGCTTGCAGCGGCTCCCAATCCAGCAAAAGAGCTAAGAGATTAGCTTGAGTTGAGATTTCCAGCTTCAATGGCGAGAGGTAAGTGTTTCTTACTCTCTCCTTGTGATTCGCAGCTTGTTTGATGATGTTGGAAACGTGTGTTTCCGTTTCCAGCTTGTAATGCTATGTTTGCATGCTTATTTGATGGTGATTTGATGATTATATGATGATTTCCACCCAGAATGCATGTTTGTCTCTTTTATGTGTGTGTTAGTGAGAGAAATCTCAAATTTTCATGGTGAAATGCATGATGTTGGATGAAGGATGAAATTGATGATGAAATGTGTTTATAGAAGTGCCATTGAAGTGTGTTTAAGTTTAATTTCAGTTTGGATGTGAAATAGCATGGTTTCCTACAGTTTCAGGGGAGCCATGTTTGAGTAGAATAAGACACACGGTCGTGTGCCCACAAGAGCACGCCCGTGTGCCCTTGTTTCTTAAGGACATGGTCGTGTGCACTTCGTGCACACAGCCTGAAAAGCAGAGGACACGATCGTGTGTCTTGAGGGACACGATCGTGTGTCCTTCCTTTGCGTGAAATGGCTAAAATTTTCAAAACTTTGCACACCCAGCAGCACGACTTGTACATGGTCCCATGTGTCTGGGCACACGCCCGTATGCCCTTGCCCAGCATGGTCGTGTATTTGCATGCACACCCGTGTGTCTTCTTTGCATGCCCGTACGCTCAGCAGATTTTTCAGAATTAAGCAGAAAATGACATATAAAGATTTGGTAACTTTTCCAAAGGCCTATAATCCTCAGATAAGCCAGAAATCAGATAAGAAATGCTGCATATGCATACCATAGCACAACATGTAGCCTGAAAGAGGATCTAGGGATCTGAATTCAATAGTTTTCAACACTTAGAACCCAATGTATGGGTTACAGTTTTAGGTGAACTCGAGGGGGCATTTGTAGGACCCAGCTTTCTAACACCAGTCAGACTGCTCAGCACAGTATTCAGCTTTCTAGCTAGTAGCTAGAATGTTCAGCCCACTTGGCTAGGATGCCAAATCTCTGTGTTCATCAGCCTGATCAGCACAGTAAGTATCTTCAGGTACATATAGATTATTCAGATGCATGCATTGTAGTGACCCCCGCCCCAGGCCTACTGTGCGCAGCTATAAAATATATATATAAATATATATTTAGTGATAATGAAAATGTGCCTGTGACAGAGACCCCTACGAGGGAAAAGAATTTAAACTGCTACTCAAAAATACTTTAAACATTAATATACAGAAGCGTAAAATATAAAAACTTTAATAAAATAAGTCATAAAGAATTTTCTGAAATCCCAGACTATTCATATATTAAATCCATACAGTGTATAATAATATAATACACACAACGTAAATACATGAAATGCGATTAATCAGAGCATATGAGCCGAATCTCAAAACTAGCTGCCGAGCCATGTCCCCAAAACCTCACAGTTGATCGCCGCATCTCAGTCCCCAAAACTCACTGACCTGCAAAAGAGAAAGGAAGGGATATGGGTGAGTGACAAAAATCACTCAGTAAGCATTTCATATCTCTTACACAGACAGGTCATCAAGCAAAGACTGATCCTCGATCAGACCTCAGATTCTCAGCTTACTGATTTCTCAATCTTTCTTATCTTATCTCTTATTTCTTTACTTTCTTTAATCGTTAAGTTTTCAGAATTCTCATGTGTGTTAATGCTCTGTACTGTACTTTTATCTCATATGTTTCTCATGAATGTGGTACATTACATGATATGCATGCTCTGATGTCATGTAAATTCCATTTCTCATAAAACTTTGCCCCTCGGGCTGATTTTCTAAAAACATACTCTTTTCTGAAAACTCTTTCTCATAAAAATCTCTGATCCGAAGATCTTCATATATATACATATAGTATCTCTGAAAACAGTATCAAAATACTGTATCTGAAAAATATCTCTGTTATGCTGGCCAGTCTGATGAACACAGGGATTCGACACCTTGGCCTCGTAAGCTCAAACCTAAAAGAAAACTACTCATGCACGACCATATCCTCTCTAGCGGATCATGGTTTCCCTCTCTAGCGACGTGTGAACTCACAGGTACCCCCTCGTATCCACCCCTAACTGATGTCCGAAACATCGTATATATATATATATACTTTTAAAACATCTGTTCGATCCGTAGATCCCTTTCTGAAAATATCTCATGTATGTGGCATGCCATGCTCAATGTCTCTCAATCATGCATGAAATGGTGTTATCTCTTATTATTCTCATGTTTCATAAGCTTAGAATTTGCTTAGGAAAGCTTAGGGTAGCTTAACTTTAATTAAAAATCTCATTTCTTTCTTTCTTAAGCCACACGGGCGTGTGCGCTAGCGTGCACGGGTGCGTGTCAAGGCACACAGAACCGTAAGCCTCTCGTGCTGATGGGCGTGCAACATTCTAGAATCAATTCTCAAGAAATCATGAAATTGGCAGGCCACACGGGCGTGTGGTGAGAATACACGGGCGTGTATGGCTGAGCACACGAGCGTGTATGGCTGAGCACACGGGCGTGTGTCTGCCTCAGCACCCTCCCGTGTCTTGCCTACACAGGCGTGCACAAATGAGGATCTCACACACAGGCGTGTCCCCTCGGGCACACGGGTGTGTGTGTGGATTTTCATACGCACACGGGCAGGATGCAAGGCCGTGTCCATGCAGATTTGAGGCCACACGGTCGTGTCCCCTCGGGCGCACGGTCGTGTGCTCAACCAAGAATCTACAGATGCGTCTGAAAACCCAGAAAATCTCACTCCAACTCATCCAATACTCAATCATCTTTCAATTAACCACAAACATAACATATTCTCATGCCCATAAACACATTCAACTCATACATTTCTCATTTAACTCATCAAATCTCATGCATTTCTCATCCAAAGCATACCCAGCAACATACACAACATACATTGCACATTTAACTCAAGAATCATCATGCATCTCATCATTTCATCATCAAGACATGTTGGAAAACATCCACAACATGCAACAAACATCCAGAAAGCTAGAAAACCAAGAAAGCATGTTGGAAACCTAAGTGAAGAGGTAAAGAAATACTTACCTTTTGCCATGGTGTCCGAATCTCTCTCCCTAGCTGGTCCTGGATCTCTCACCGGAACGATGGCAGCTGGTTGGATGATCTCAACTCTAGGGTTCGCTGGAAAGGAGAAGAGAAAGAAGCTGAAGGAAAGCTGAAGGGGAAAATACGGGAAAAAATTGGGGAAAAGAAATTTATACTCATTCTCTCTCCTGGCACATGGGAGTGTGCCCCTCAAATTCTCAATCTCTCTCTCTTTAACCCCTCAACTTAGCCTAAATGACATTTCTACCCCTGGGCTATTACATGCATCATCAGTCATTTTTAGTTCCAGTTCAGCATGACATGACATTCACATCATGGCATGACTAATTAATAATGATAACCAGTAATCAGATAACAGAATAAGCAGTAATCAATGCCAGCAAGCGAATAGATGCATGAATAGAGCCGAGGCCAAGTATGTATGCTTGAGTGTTGTTTGCTTGGGGTGAGGGAAGTAAGGAATGTTTACTGGGTGATCTTTATCACTCATCCCTTTCCTTCTTCCTTCCTTTTTAGGTTTTGTTGCTGCTGGCGAGGAGCGGGTGGACTGAGGCTTGCGAGAGAGGACCCCACACCCATTTTCCAGCATGTATCTTATTTTTAGTTTTGGACCTGTGAGGTCTTGTACTTTAATGTAAATGTTTCCAGCTGTAAAGAACATTTGTACAGAACAGTTGTATATATGAAAAAGGCCAGTTTGGGCCCATTGTTTATTTCAGTTTTCGATTCAACTTTTGCTTGTATATAAATGTACAGTAGCAGTAGATTTTATTTTCGTAGGATTCCCATCGTGGGTACCCAATTTTCAGTTTATTAAATAAAAGAACTGTATTCTTCAGTAGTAGGGGTACTCGTGGCGACGGGTCCTACATTGTTGGTATCAGAGCGTGTTGTCTGTGCCAATTTATAGATATTTAGGTTTGTAAGTGTGTGGTGCCTGTTTTCTCTCCCTCGCAGCCATCGTCCAGACCCTCCTCACAGCACCAGTCAGGTATTTCTTTCCAGCTTTGAAGTGTTTTGTATTCTAACCCCGTGTGTTATGATGCTATAGATAGAGAAGAATATGTACCTAGATACATAGATGAGGCTAGTAGTAGTCCCCATGTCCGCCCTATGAGTGTGAGTGATAGGAGGCGATCTCAGAGCTCCTTCCATGTGTCTATCAGGCCAGAACAGTTAAGGGAAATGATTGGAGAAGTTGTCAGAAAGAGTCTTCAGCAGGCTGGTGTGGGAAATGTGCAAGAGCCAGCTAGAGTTGATCCCCTACAGTATGAAGCTTACCAGACTTCAAGAAAGAGATAGTCTCAGCCTCAGCCACGGTATTATTCTCAGCCTCAATCAGTCAGAGAGGGTTATCAGTTTCAGCCTTAGCCTGTTAGAGAGGGGTATCAACATCCAGCTAGGTTTACAGAGTACAATTAGCCTATGAGTACAGAAACAGCTAGCACCAATTCATCAGAGAGGCTGCATCTCATTTATCATCTGTCAGGGTCTTTTCAGCCATCTAAATTCAGTGGATCTAGGGATCCAATAGTGGCAGAGGAGTGGATAGAGTCGGTGAAAAGTGTGATGGGTCTCTTCACATTGTTAGAGCGGGAGAAAGTCAGATATGTAATATTTCTCCTGAGAGGTGATGCTAAAGTTTGGTGGGGCCTAGCCAAGGCTTCCATCAATGAGGAGCAGTTGACCTGGGTAAAGTTCAGGCGATTATTCGATGCAGAGTACAAGAGCACGGAGATGCTCTATGTCAAGGCCCAGGAGTTCATTGATCTGACTTAGGAGCCTAGTTCAGTGAAGGAATATGCCACCAAGTTCAATGCACTGGCGCAGTTTGTCCCTAGTTTGGTAGGGACTGAGATGGGGCGAGTGCAGAAGTTCATCTATGGCTTGCATCCTGTAATAGCCAAGGATGTCATGACTGGAGCAGATCCTTCCCAGTGGTTCAGTGATGCTTTGGGGAGAGCACTCAGATCAGAGGTCAATCTTCAGAGGATGGGTGCTTGAGTCGAGCAGCTGAGAGGACAAAGGACATAGATAGAGGCAAGAGGCCAATGTCGACCAAGAAATCAACCAGGGGTGTTCAGAGACAGAGGACTGCACCATAGTTTACATTGCCTCAGTATACCAGATACGGTAGGTGACATTTTGGAGAGTACCTTACCGACCAGATTGTGCGTTACTTGTACCGTCAGTCAGGGCACAGGATGGCAGAGTGCTCAGCCAGAGGCAGAGTTGGTGTTGGGCCCAGTAGAGGAGGTGGTGGTCAGCACAGAGGTAAAGGAGGTCCACCTAGAGGAGGAGTTGGAGCTGATAGGGGTGGAGCAGACTTTCCCAGACCCGGAATTAGAGCACCTAGAGGAGGTGCTGGTACTACAGGAGGCAGAGGCGGAGGTAGAGCCAGAGTATATGTTGTCCGCCAAGAGCAGGCAGATGCCATATCTCATGCAGTCACGGGTCAGTTGTTTTATTTCGATACTCCATTATTCGTTTTGGTTGATTGTGGGGCCACACACAGCTTTATAGTTTGGAGTGTAGTGAATAGATTAGGGGTTGACCCTAGTGTGGCCGATAGGAGTATCCTTGTAGAGATGTCAGATGGGGGTTATGTGGTGAGTAACAGAGTCCTCTTAGATCAGTAGATAGAGATTATGAGTAGACAGATGAGCATTGATCTGATTCTGCTGGAGTTAGTAGACTTCGATATGATCTTGGGGATGAACTTCTTGGGGAAATATGATGCAGAGATAGACTGTGGAAGAAAGAAAGTGAGATTCCACATAGGCCCTGATTATTTCATATTTGGCGAAGGCAAAGTAGAGAGCATGATGATCTCATGCATCCAAGTGAGTATATTGATGAGACAGGGTTGTGTAGGGTATTTGGCCAATGTAGTGTGCAGTAGTTCAGTGGGGCCAAGTATCGAGGAGGTGTCAATTGTCAGAGATTTCAGAGATGTCTTCCCAGATGAGTTGTCAAGGCTACCTCTAGACAGAGAGTTAGAGTTCAGTGTTGAGCTTCTCCCTGGTACGGATCCAATCTCTAAGGCTCCGTATCGGATGGCTCCAACTGAACTTCAAGAGTTAAAAAAGTAGTTATAAGAGCTCGTCAATAAGAAATTCATTCGATCAAGCTGTTCACTATGGGGAGCTCCAATTTTATTTGTGAAGAAGAAGGATGGGTCGATGAGGATGTGCATCGACTACAGGGAGTTGAACAGAGTAACGGTGAAGAATAAGTATCCCCTGCCAAGGATCGACGACCTCTTTGATCAGTTAAGAGGTGCAGCAGTTTTTTTCAATATCGACTTGAGATCTAGCTACTATCAAGTCAGAGTAGCAGAGAGAGATATCCCCAAGACAACATTCAGGACTCGTTATGGGAACTACGAGTTTGTGGTGATGCCCTTCGGGTTGACCAATGCCCTAGCTATCTTCATGGACTTGATGAATCAGGTATTTCATGATTACCTCGATCAGTTTGTGGTGGTATTTATTGACGATATTCTGGTTTATTCCAGAAATGTGGCAGAGCACGAGGAGCATCTCAGATTCGTGCTTCAGAGGCTGAGAGATCAGTATTTATTCACCAAGTTCTCCAAGTGTGAGTTCTGACTTGACAAAGTGGCATTCCTAAGCCACGTGGTGTCAGCAGATGGTATTTCAGCGGACCCCAGCAAAGTGGAAGCGATTCTGAGTTGGTCAAAGCTGAAGACAGTGAAAGAAGTCAGGAACTTCTTTGGATTAGCAGGCTATTATCGGAGGTTCATTGAGGGATTCTCCAACCTAGTGAGTGTAGCATCCTAGGTTAGAAAAGCCCTTAGGGGTAGAGTTTTGGGGTTAGAAATAGAATTCAGGAATAGATTAGGAGTCTAGAAGAGTTCAGGGGTGAGTTAGTAAGTTTTTCAGAGCTGTGTGACCTTCATATGATTCTTTTAGGGAGGTTTCAATCATGCGAAGCGCAGGAAGTGGATTATATCCATTTTCCCTTGGTGCACTCCCGTGCAGGTGGGTAGAAAAAGAGAGAGACGAGAGATTAATGCATTCTCACCCATTTTCAGCCAAATTTCTTCTTTGTTTCAGCAGCTCCCAGCCCTAGGCTTGAAATCCAGCTTCCAGCGGCTCCCAATCCAGCAAGAGATCAGAGAGAATAGCCTGAGTTGAGTTTTCCAGCTTTCATGGTGAGAGGTAAACGTTTCTTACTCTCTCTTTGCGTTCCCAGCTTGTTTGTTGATGCTTGGAAACGTTTGCCGGCGTTTCCAGTATATTGTGACATGTTGTGTATGTTTGGATGATGCCATGATAATGATATGATACTTTGTTTGATGATTTTCTACCCAATATGCATGTTTGCTTGTTTGTGAGTGTGTTAGTGAGAGAAAGGATAGATTTTCATGGTGGATTCAGTAGGAATTGATGAATGTTGAAATTGAAGTGATTTGTTAGCTTATTGAAGTGCCTTGAATGCTTGATTTCAATTAATTTGATTTTGATTGAGTTTTGGATGGGTTCCTGCGCGTTTCAAGCGAGTCATGTCTGAGCAGGACAAGACGCAAGACCGTGTGCCCGCAAGAGCACGCCCGTGTGCTCTTGTTTCTACAAGGACACGGCTGTGTGCACGAAGTGCACACTGGCTGGAATGCAAGGGACACGACCATGTGTCCTGAAGAGCACGGTCGTGTGTTTGCTTTATGCATGAAATAGCCAAGATTTTTCAGAGGCTTGCACGACCAGACATACGACCGGGGCACGGTCCCATGTGTTTGCACAATCCTGTATGTCTGGGCATACACTCGTGTGCCTGTACCCAGCACGGCCGTGTGTGCGAGTGCACGCCTGTGTGTTTTCCTTTGCACGCTCGTGCTTCAGCTTTATTTCCCAAAATTTGCAGAAATTGAATCTTAAAGGTTTGGTAATCCATCCAAGAGCTAATTATCATTAGAAAATCTAGATTTCAGATAAGAAATGATGCACATGCATATCATAGCATAGCATGTAGCCTGAAAAAGGATTGAGGGATCTAAATTCAGTAGTTTTCAGCACTCAAAACCCAATGTATAGGTTACAGTTTTGGGTGAACTCGATGGGGCATCTGTGGGACCTAACTTTCTGACACCAGTCAGACTGCTCACCAGTATTTCAGTTTCAGCTTTCTAGCCTGTAGCTAGAATGTTCAGCCCACTTGGCCA
>JAJEJH010001728.1:0-18742 GCA_026122585.1 Anacardium occidentale
CTGGTCAAGGTAGTGAGAGGTCTCACTAGACTTGAGAACCCCTCAGTGAATCTCTTGTAATATCCTGCTAACCCAAGGAAGCTTCTGACTTTTTTGACTGTCTTCGGCCTTGGCCAACTTAATATAGCTTCCACTTTGCTGGGGTCTATTGAAATCCCATCTGTTGAAACCATGTGGCCCAAGAATGCCACCCTGTCGAGCCAAAACTCACACTTGGAGAACTTGGCGTACAACTATCTATCCCTCAGCCTCTGAAGCACAAATCTGAGGTGCTCCTCATACTCTACCACACTTCTGGAATACACCAGAATGTCATCTATAAACACCACTACGAACCGGTCTAAACAATCATGAAACACCCGGTTCATCAAATCCATGAAGATTGCTAGAGCATTTGTTAACCTAAAGGGCATTATCACGAATTCATAGTACCTGTATCCAGTTTTGAAATCAGTCTTGGGGACATCCCTGTCTGCCACTCGGACTTGATAATAACCAGATCTCAAGTCAATCTTGGAGAAGACTGTTGCACCTCTCAACTGATCAAAGAGGTCATCTATGCTTGGCAAGGGATATTTATTTTTCACTGTTACTCTGTTCAGCTCCCTGTAGTCAATGCACATCCTCATTGACCCGTTTTTCTTCTTAACAAATAAAATAGGAGCTCCTCGCGGTGAACAGCTTGGCCTAATGAATCTCTTGTCTGCCAACTCTTGCAGTTGCTTCTTTAACTTTTAGAGTTCAACTAGAGTCATCCGGTATAGAGCCTTAGAGATTAGAGTCGTACCAGAAAGAAGCTCGACACTAAACTCCAACTCCCTATCTGGAGGTAGCCCTGACAACATATCTAGAAAGACATCTTTGAACTCTCTGACCACTGGTACCTCTTCGATACTTGACCCCTCTGTACTGCTACATACAACATTAGCCAAATACCCTACACAACCTTTGCTCAGTAACTTACTCGCCTAAACACAAGAGATCATCATGCTGTCGACTCTGCCCTCACTAAATATGAAGTGATCAGGGCCTATGTGGAATCTCACCTTCTTCCACAATCTATCTCTACATCATATTTCCCCAAGAAGTTCATCCCCAATATCATGTAAAAATCTGCTAACTCCAGCAGAATCAGGTCTATAATTATCTGCCTACCCATAATTTCTATCTTCTGATCTATGAAGACTCTGTCACTCACCACATAACCCCCATCTGGCATCTTTACAAGGATACTCCTACTGGCTACACTAGGGTCAACCCCTAATCTCTCCACTACACCCTTGGATATAAAGTTATGTGTGGCTCCACAATCAACCAAAACGAAAAGAGGAATATCAAAATAAAGTAACTGATAAGTAACTGCATGGGGAATGGCCTCTGCCTGCTCTTGGCGGACAACATATACTTTGGCTTTGCCTCCGCCTACTCTTGAAGGACTAGCACCTCCCCCAAGTGCTCCACCATCGGGTCTGGGAATGTCTACTCCACCTCTCTCAGCTCTAACACCGCCTATAGGGGACCTCTTCGACCTTTGGACTAGCCAACACCACCTCTGCTGGGCCCAACACCAGCTCTACCTCTGACTGGGCACTCTACAATCCTGTAACCTGGCTAGCGGCACCCATAACATACAATCTAACCAGCCAAACACTCTCTTGAATGGTGCCTGCCACATCTGGCACATTGTGGCAATGAAAACTGTGGTGTAGTCCTCTGTCTCTAAAAGCCTCTGGCAGACCTCTTGGCTAACATCGGCCTCTTGCCTCTGTCTTTGTCCTCTGTCCTCTCGACTACTCTGGACATGGCGCTCATCCGCTGTAAACCAACTTCTGATCTAAGCGCTCTCCTCAAAGCATCACTGAACCGCTGGGAAGGATCTGTTCCTGTCATCACATTCTTGGCTATTGTGAGATGCAAGCCATGGATGAACTTCTGTACTCGCCCCATCTCTGTTCCTGCCAAACTTAGGACAAACCTCGCCAAAGCATTAAACCTTGTGGCGTACTCCTTAACTGAGCTGGACCCCTAAGTCAAGTCAATAAACTCCTGGGCCTTGGCATAAAGTATCTCCGTGCTCCTGTACTCTGCATCGAATAGCTGTCTGAACTTAGCCCATGTCAACTGCTCCTCATTGATGGAAGCCTTGGCTAGGCCCCACCAAACCTTGGCATCACCCTTCAGGAGAAACATCACATATCTGACTTTTTCTCTTTCTGATAGTGTGAATAGACCCATCACACTCTCTACTGACTCTTCCCATTCCTCTGCCACTGCTGGATCTCAGGACCCACTGAATTTTGAAAGCTGAAATGACCCAGACAGATGATAGATCAGATAAAGTCTCTTTGATGAACTTGTGCCAACTGTCTCTGTACTCATACCCTGGCTATAATTTGTATACCCAGTTGAAAACTGATATCTCTCTCTGACTAATTGGGGCTGAGACTGATATTGTGGTTGTGGCTGAGACTGAGAATGTACTTGTCTTCTTCTTGAAGTCGGATAAGCTTCATACTGGGGAAGAGTTACTCTGGCTAGTTCTTGAATATTTCCCACACCAGCCTGCTGGAGACTCTCTCTGACAACCTCCTCAATCATTTCTCTTAACTGATCTGGCCTGATGGACACATGGGAGGAGCTCTGAGATCGCCGCATATCACTAACACTTATAGAACGGGCGGGATGACTATTACTGGCCTCATCTATATATTTAGGGATATATTTTTCTCTATCTATAGCATCACAGCAAACAAGGGGTTAGAAACACAAATCACAACAAATCTGGAAATAATACTTGACTCGTGCTATGAGGAGGGTCTGGACGATGGCTGCGAGGAAGAGAAAACAGGCTCCACACACTTACAACTCATAACTCTATTAAAATGGCTCAGAGAACGACTCTGATACCAACAATGTAGGACCCGCCACCACACGTACCCCTACTGCTGAACAATATCTTTTCTTTCATTAATAATCTGTAATTCGGGTACATACGACGAGAATCCTATGAAAAAGATCTACTGCTACTGATTACATTGATACACAAGCGGAAGCTTTAAACATAAACTGAAATACACAATGAGCCCATCATGGCTTTTTCATACATATACACTGTTATGTATATTGTTCTTTACATCTGGGGAAATACAAGATTTACAATAATGACCCATCAGGTCCAAACTGAAAATATACATACTGGAAACTGTGTGTAGGGTCCTCTCTCACTAGCATCGGTTCACCCGCTCCTCGCCAGCAGCAAACTGACCTGAAAAGGAAGAAAGAAAGAAGAGGATGAGTGATAAAGATCACCCATTAAGCATTCCTTACTTCCCTCAACCCAAGCAAGCAACACACAATATCATACATACCTGGCCTCGACCCTAATCATTCATCTAGTCTCTTACTGAAATCTGAAAGTTGCTTATTAGGATTATCTGGAATCTCATTATTATTATTACATGTTATGATTTGAATGTCATGTCATGCTAACTGAAAATAACTAATGATGCATACATCTGAATCTCTATATGTACCCGAAGGTACCTACTGTGCTGATCAGGTTAATGAACATAGGGATTCGACATCTTGATCGTGTGGGCGGAATAGTCTAGCTATTGGTTAGAAAGCTGAAAATGTAGTGCTAGACAATCTGACTGGTGTCAGAAAGCTGAATCCTACAGATGCCCCCTCAAGTTCACCCAAACTCTAACCCGTATGTCAGGTTTTGAATACTGAAAACTACTGAATTCAGATCCCTTGATCCTCTCTCAAGCTACATGTCATGTTATGGTATGCATATGCAGCTTTATTAACTGAATTCATTCTTATCTGAGGCTCATTAGCCATTAAAAAAGTTACCCATCCTTTCTTAACCATTTTACTGCTTATTTTTTGGGAAATAACTAGCGCACGGGCGTGTGAGCAAGGCACACGGGCGTGCTGGAGACACACACGGGCGTGCATGGCAAAGGCACATGAGCGTGTGCCCAGACGCACGAGGTCGTACGCTAGCCATGTAGCCGATCGTGCGTGCTTCTGGAATTTCTATGTAATTCTACTGAAAATCAGGCACACGACCATGCTCCTCAGGACACACGGGCGTGTCTTCTACATCCAGGCCGTGCACAGTTCGTGCACACCAGCGTGTCCTTACAGAAACAAGGGTACACAGGCGTCCTCTTACGGGCACACGGGCGTGTGTCTTGTTCTGCATCGACATGGCTCCCCTGGAACTGCAGGAAACCCATTCATTTCTCAACCAAACACAAATTAACTTGAAACATACATTATTGGCACTTTTATATGCACATATCAAGCATCAATTTCATCATTCATTAACTACCACTGAATCCACCATGAATATATCTCATTTCTCTCACATAAACACACACAAGCAAAGCAAGCATGGTTCCTGGGTGGAAATCATCCTCTAAATCATCATTTCATCGCATATAAGCATACCAACATGCATAAAACTCATAAACACCCAAGGAACACATCCAAGCATCATCAATCATCAAAATGCAAGCTGGGAAACTCGGGAAGAAGTAAGAGAACACTTACCTCTCGATATGGCTGCTGAAAATCTATCTCTCAAGCTAATCTCTCAAGCTAATCTCTTCCTTCTCTCGCTGGTTTAGGAGCTGTTGGTGGCTGGAAATCTGATCTAGGGCTGGGAGCTGCTGAAACAAAGAGAAGATTTTGGCTGAAATGGGTGAGAAAGCTAATAAATCTCTCGTCTCTCTCTCAACTACCCACATGCACGGGTGCACAAGGCGCAGTGCACGGGAGTATACAAGGGAAAATAAAAGAAATTCATTTCCCGCGCTTCGCATGATTGAAACCTCCCTAAAGGGATCATATGAGGGCCACATAGCTCTGAAAACTTGTCATCTCACCCCTAAACTCTTCTAGACTCTCAATCTATTCCTGAATCTCATTTCTAACCCTAAAACTCTACCTTTAAGGGCTTTTCTAATCTGGGATGCTATAGTGCAGCCTAGTCATGCTAGGCTTTGTAACACCGACTATATTTCATGAATTATACACATACATGGCCGTGACCCTCAGACACACAGTCATGTCCCTTTTACACTCAGTCGTGCACCAATCATGCACACAGGCGTGACCCTGTATTTGCAAGGGCGCACAGGTGTGTGTCCTGCTCTGTTTCAACAAATTCATGCCTGAAACTTACAAAACCCCATCCGATGCTTAGCATATCTGCAATCAATCAATTCCATTCATTTATAGCACTTCAAACAACAATAAACACATATCAATTTCATCAATAACACACAACCTCATAATCAAGCATCAAAATGTCAGTTAAACACATAACCACACACATACATTCACCAAGCATATCCATGGGTGGGAATCACCATCAGAATCCTTTTGCCATGACTGCTCTGATCTCATTCTCTAGCTAAATCTCTTACTCTCTTATTGGATTTGGAGCTTCTAGCTGCTGATTCACACCCTTAGGATTAGGATTCTTTGAGAATAAGTGAAAACTTGGATGAAAATGGATAAGGACAGGTGAGAAACAGTCAAACATTGCTCTCTCTCTCCTTTTACAAGCATACACGGGAGTGCATCATAAGATGCACCGTCGTGCATGAGAGAAAATGAAGAAACTTCATTTCCCACGCTCCACATGAAAGAAACCTCTCAAGGAGAATCATACGCAGACCATATTAACTCTGAAAACTCACTATCTCACCCTTAAACTCTTCTAACTTCAAATCTATCACTAATTTTCACATTTGACCCCAAATTCTAGCCTAAAAGACATTTCTAATCCTAGGATGTTATAGGTATGGGATGTCGTAGCTGGATGCAGACAGTATTCATTTGAAGGCCATGAAGCTCCTATGTATCCACTCTACCCTCACCACAAAGAAAATATTCAGGTTAATCTTTTCAACTCATCTATATTTTATTAGTGATCTGAGTCATTGTCTGTTTCAACATGGTAACTCTCTGATAGAAATAAGATGACTACTATCGCTTTGGATCTCATATTATCCATCTTCCTATCTTGAAATGTGCAGTTTATATTCTCTATTGCCATTGATGGAAAGATCAAAGCTTGGCTATATGATTGCTTGGGATCTAGAGTGGACTATGATGCTCTTGGACACTGGTGCACCATGCTGGCATATGGTGTAGATGAAACTAGGCAAAGCTTGGTTTATTTTATGATGGTCAGGCTAATATAATTTGGTGATTTGCCATACTGTTTATGTAGATGATACTTTATGTAATAACTTGTCAAAGTTTAGAATGCTCATTTAGCTATCAATGATCCTTTTTCATTGGACTGTTTAGGTACTTATCTGTTTTTGATGGACCATTATTCTTTTTTAACCATTCTTACATAATCTAAATGGAATAAGACTTCTATAGTTTTTGTTGTAGGCTCTTCTCATGCGGGACAAGTAAAGAAAGTGAATCTCATTTTGTTGAGTGGAATGAGAGTGAAAGAGCTATCAAAAGGACATATTTTGGTTTCAGAAAGCGTTCTTTAGGAGTTGTTCAGTTTTATACAACACGGACAAGTAAAGAAAGTGAATCAATTGATCCTTTCTATTCATCAAGTTAAGTTTACAATGGTAATCGTCGTCGGTGTGATGGTCACATTTTTTAAAATTTTATTTTTATTTTTTATATTTTAAAAGATTTTTATTAATTTTTAAAAATTATTATTATATTATATTAACATTATTTTTATTATAATATTAATATTATTTATTTTTTAATTAAAAGTATTTTAATTATTTTATTAAAAATATTAATAAATTTAAAATAAAATTTAATTTATAAATAAATAAATATTCGACTTTTTTTAAAATTTTAAACGAAAATTCATTCAAAGAAACCATAGTGGGAATAAGTCGTTTGGCCTTGTTGAAGTTGTGGCTGCTTCATGGAAGCTGCCTTTGTATTTGTCAGATTAATTGCTTATTCATTTTCCGCCGTGTGAAGATGAATGAGAGATGAATGCGTTGGCTTTTGTCAGACTAATTAATTATCTCTGTCCTTCGCCATCCTTCATTTTCCACGACAAATCAATGAAATGAATTTGTTTAGATTTATTATATCTATTACAGACTTACACAACCGTATATGGACATCTTTAGATTCATACCGAATTTAAATATATTTTAACTCAAATTTAATTTGAATCTTAAATAATAAATTTAAATTTAAATTTAAATTCGTTTAAACTAATTAAAATGTCATTAGAGTTTATCGATAAGATAAATAGTATCATTTATAAAATAAATAATATCATCAACGATTTGAACTAAATTCGACCTAAACTATTAAATTGAAACACTTACCTGAATTAAATATGAATCAAGTGAAACACCAATTCAAATCAAATTAATTCAATTTGAATCTAACCATAATTATGAATAATGATTTTTCTAGACAACTTTTACATAGGATATGATGAACAATAATAAATTGAAAACATAAGGTAAAAGATTATAATATTTTAAACGATGAGATTAAAAATAATATCAGAAACCATAAGAATTAAAAAATTATCTCAGAGTCCCTCTCTTTTCAAGTCTCTTCTTCATCTTTTGTTCTCTTGTGATTTAACTGAAAAAAGACACTATTCACAATTGTCTATAGCTTGAAAACACTCAACCAAGCTTAAAAAATATAAATTTTTGCTCTCATCAATCTTGACGCGGTGGGTCTCCATTGTTTTCTCCAATGATTCACTCTTAAAAATTAAATAATAATAAAATAAATTATAAAATATTAAAAATTTAAAATTTAAAAAATGATACACCAAATGTTATGGGGCTCAAACCTGGTTTAATTGGATTTACATAAGACTTGATTTAGACCCAAAGCTATTAAACATAGTTCAGTTTGAAAAATTATAATTAAATTTTATAATTTATATAATTATATATTCATAAATTAATCTTTTATATTCACAGTTTAATATTGGATTATATGTGTAAATTTTAATGATAAGAAGGTTGTTGTATTATACTCAACCAAATCTTTAAAATATTTAAAAAGTATAAAACACTTTAACCATGAATTTGAATAAATTTTGAGGTTCGTTTTATCAATGAATCATGAATTTAAATCATAAATTCGAATTATGAATTCATATTTTTATAAAACATAAATTCTATTCGAAATTTTTTATATTTTATATATATAAAATTTAATTTATATCTTTTTCTTCAAAAAATTAGTCGTTTTAATTTACTATGGATAGTGAGATTCTAAATATATAATTTTTTTTTTAGTGAAAATGGAGCTAATACTAAAATTGAAGAAAATAAAATGGAATTGAGTTTAAAAAAAGATTGAAAAAAGAAAAAGACGAAAAATAATAATTATAATAATTTGAAAAAATAAGATATAAAATAATAATATTATAAAAAATAAGTACGGAAAATATAGACATTTGTTGAAATTCAAAAGCAGGCTGGCGTGGTATTAACTTCAAGAGTGGAGTCTTTGTCGTGTGAGTGCTTCCTGGAAGGTGACTTTGATTTTCCACCACAAATCAATTAATTGACTTTATGGACTTGATAATGAATTTTATCATCTGAATTCGGTCGAGTGTAATCTCCCTTCATCATCTTCGGTTTTCTTCTCTCTCAATCGCTCACGAACCTCTCTAAAACCACTTCCCTTGATTTCTTCAGTTTGCACCTTTTACTTTCTTTATTTCAGATTTTTCTTTTCCTTAAAAAAAAAAAAAAGAATTTCTGTTTAATATTTCTGATTTCTTCAAAACCCCCAAAAAAAAAAGAAGTTTTCTTTCAGTGATTTCTCCTTTACCAGAAAAAAAAAAAAAAGAATTCGTTGCTCTTATTTATTGTTAATTTCAGCAGTTGTGTTCGAATTATTTTCATTTTTTTTACTTCTCTTCTGCTTCTCAAACCTGAAAAACGTTCGAAAGAATGGCTGATCTTATCGCGAGTGTGGTGAGTCCTGTCCTCGAAGTTGGCAAGTTGTTGGCTGCTCAGTTTAAGTACTTGTACAAGTATAGTACCAATTTCAAAAATCTCGAAAAGGAAGTTGATAAGCTGAAGAATACAAGAGAGGAAGTTCAGCAGAAGGTTACTGCAGCTGAGAGAAATTTGGAAAAGATTAAGAAGAATGTTGAGGACTGGCAGAAGAACGTGGACAAGACGATTACTGAAGCAGAGCAGTTGATTCAAGAGAAAGCAAACAACCCTCGATGTTTCAAAGGATTGTGCCCCAACTTCATCACCCGCTACAAACAAAGCAAGAAAGCAAGAAAGCATTCAAATTAAAGCGGGATGATGTTGATCCACTCCTCCAGCAAGAAAAGGAATTCGGCGAAATTTCCTTTCCTATTATTCCACCGGAGATCTGGCTTAGATCAAGCGAAGATTATTTGGCTTTTGAATCAAGAAACTCCACCGTGAAGAACGTTTGGGATGCTTTAAAAGATGAGACTGTCGACAAAATTGGTGTTTTCGGGATGGGTGGTCTTGGGAAGACCACTCTTGTGCAGGAAGTTGGTAGGAATGCCGCCAAGGAAAAACTCTTTGAGGAGATTGTTTTTGTAGAGGTAAAGAAACATTCAGTACAATATTGTTAAAGGTTTGCCCTTATTTGCTGTTTCCGATTGGGCATATATATATTTATATATATTGTTTTCGTCTTGCAGGTAACAGAGTCTCCTGATACAAAAAAGATTCAAACAACTATTGCTAAGAAGTTGGGTCTGAAAATCGAAAACAAAAGTGAAAGTGAAATAGCAAATATGCTATATGAAAGAATGAAGGACAAGAAAATCCTTTTAATTCTTGATAATATATGGGAACCTCTAGATTTGAAAACAACATTTGGAATTCCTTCCGGGGTTGATCGTGGAAGTAATAAACTTCTTCTCACAACAAGAGACGTAGGTGTGTTGCGAAAAATGGATTGCACAAAGAATTTTGGGATGGGTATTTTAAATCAAAAAGAAGCTTGGACCCTATTCGCCAAAATGGCAGGTGTGTTACAGAATTTTCATTTGCATGCTTTCTTGCTTAACACATTTTAATTCTTTTATTATTTTTTAAAATTATTTGTTGTATTTTGACGAGAATAATAAAATATTAAATAAATATGTCTTTTAAAAATAAACTTATTAATAATATTAGCTCTAAATATTAGAAGTCAAGCCACTGATTCCCACCTACGGTTATAAATGTCAACAGTTAAAATCATTAAATTTAAGTAATTAAAGAGCATTATTGTCTTTTTAATAAAAATTTTAAAAAATAATAAATAATAAAATTACGTTTATAAAAATAATTAAAATATAAACTAATAATATAATATTAAAATAATAATAATAATTTAATAAAATTTTTTTATTAATAAATAAAAATCAAATACCGACCTATCAAGGTAGCTAGATTTGATCTTCAATTCAATTAGATGGTCATTTCTGACTATTTGATTATGTTTCTAACAATCAGTGACATTAGTAATGTTATCGATGATGATAACCTTTTTTAGAAATTTTTTATTATTATATTAATATTATTTTATACTAAATTTTATTTTAATCTTAATATAATTTAATTTTTTGGGGATGATATCTCGGTCATTTCATTCAAAATGTTAAATTTGAAAGGCAATTGGTCAAGAGGGATATTTGACTTTTTAAATTTTTTTGGTGAAACTTATAATTTCGGGAAATCTTGGGTGGGAATAAGTCGTTTGGCCATATTAGAATAGTTAATGAATTTGTAATTTTTTATTATATTCGTCATTTAAAAGAACAGTTATTATATATATATAAAATATGAGGAATATTATTTGACCAAAGCGGTATTCATTTAGAGAAAAAAAAAAAACAAAATTGATGCATTTATTTGGAAAAGATTGAAATTCAACATTTATAACTTTTCTTGTTTTTAAATCCAAAGTATGCATGTAAATGCAATTTGTATAATCTTATATCTCTTTGTAGGTAATGTTGTTCAAACACATGAATTGCATCCTTTACCAAATGATGTTTGTAACGAATGCGGGGGTTTGCCTATTGTCATATGTACAATAGCAAAAGCATTAACATGTGAGACGTGCCTATCAGAATGGAAAGTTGCATTGCAAGAACTGAGAGCACCCTCACCACCAAAACTTATGAGGTTCTTAGAAAAGGAATACACGAAGATTGCCTTAAGTTACAAGTATTTAAGAAATGATGAACTTAAGGAAACTTTCTTAATTTCTAGTCTATTAGAAAATGATACTTCCATTTCAGACTTGTTCAAACATGTTGTGTGTCTAGATATACTTAAAGGAGCTAATATGACAATGGAAGACAAGCGAAATCTACTAGATAAATTGGTTCGTGACCTCAAAAATGCTTGTTTGTTGCTTGAGGGGTTCGAAAGTGGACAATTTGCTATGCATGATGTTATTCGTGCTGTTGCCACAACAATTGCGCATGTGGATCACCATGTGTTTACAACAAGGAATGACATTGAAAGAGATTGGAAGAATAGAGATGAACTCAAGAAATGCACAAAAATCTCATTACCTGGTGATAGTACTATTGATCTATATTCAAGTAGCACTCATCCAGTTCAAGACATCCAAGGAATTCCAATCATGCTTTTGAAATGGAGGAATCGAACCAAGCACGTCAATTTCGAAAATGTTTTGTCAAATGAGACAATAAAGCGTTGGTTTGAGTCATGCATTCGAATGTATCTCCAATATCACAAACATCATTTTTGGCAATCGAAGACATCAAAATTCATCAAGTGGCTTCATACGAAGCTAAGGAAAAAAACGGGACTCAATTCGGATAAGAAACGAGTGAAAACGGGCTGCGCGAAGATTCGCCCTGCCTGGCGTAGCCGCGCTGCGCCCCTGACTTGCGTGCGCGCGCGCGCCCGCACGCTGCCTTGCCGCGCACGCAAGCGTGCACTCACGCACACCTGCGCGCGCGCCCAGCGCCCCAACGCACGCATGCCCAGCTCCCGCACGCCAGCGCTTGGCTGCTCCGCACGCACACTTGCGTGCGCGCGCACCCGCGTGCGCTCTTGCGCACTGTGCACTCCATGCCGCGGCATGGTGCCGCGGCATCTGGATTCTGCCGCATTTTGGGAATTTTGGTCTTTTCAAGCAATTTTGGCATGCTTCAGCTTCCAGAACTCCTCAAATGCATTCTCCTTGAGGATTTTGAATTTCTGATGATTTCCAACGACAATTCGAATGCCAACGACTTTTCGGATTGAATTCGAATATTCGACTCGAAAATTCGGACCGAAGACAAATTGATCAAGGAAAATGCTTGCATCCAAGATTGTTCTATTTTTATATTTATTTCTGATTTATTTTGTAATGTAATTAGAAAATATGTGAATTACTTGCTATGTCTTTGGCTTTTATTTTATTTTCCTAACTTGTAATATGGTGTAAAGTAAACCAAAGTTTGGTTACTTTAACCATGGTTTGTAAAGCCTATATAAAGGCTATTTTTCTCATTTTGTAAGGAAGACTTGAATATTGAAATTGAAAACCAAAAGCTTTGTGCTTTTCCTTAGGACAAAGAACTTGTTAGTTCTTGTTTCCTTTTATTTCCTTTATCCAATTCTTGTTGCAAGAAAGAATTGGTGGTGGAGATTCAAGTGGGTGAGCTTGGAAACAAGTGGGTGGAATTTCCTTTAAGCTTGCATCCAAGGTTCTTTAAACTTGAATCAACTTCAAGTTGGTGGATTTTCTTCCTTTAGACTTGAAGATTATTTTCTTGCAAAATCTTGTGCCAAGTAAGTATTCCATTTGTGTTGTAACTTGAATAACATCTTCCTACCTTTCAATGTGTTGGATGAATGAAGATTAATGGGTGGTTATTGAGATGCTGGAAGTTGATTGAAGTTGTGATTAATTTAGGAGTTGAATGTGCTTGAATTTGGAGTGTTTTTTTACTTGAAAAATTGCTAGTTTTGTGTGAGTTTGGCCTTAATCATTGCTGGGTTTTTGGAGTGCCATTTGACACCAATTTAAGAGGTTTAAGGGCTGCCCATAATAGGCCATTTGGTATCAGAGCTTCAAGGTTGTTTTGGAGTGTATTTAGGGTTGAAAACTTGAATGAAAGTGGTGATTTTGGTGACTGAAATTTTTGCATGTGTGTTCCTTGTGTGGCTACTGGGAAAATTTTTCACTTAGGGCTGGAAATTGATTTTAGGAGGAAGAAGGTAACCGTAGGGGAGGGAAAAAAATTGATTCAATTTCTTTGGCCTTGTCCATTAATTGTTTTTGTCCTCACTCTCATCAATATTTGCCTTGCCTTGTGTCTTGTGAACTTATACATTGAGCCACCAAAATATTGACTTCTTTGTCTCCCTCCAATCACTTCTACTTTCCACCTCACCACTTTCTACTAATTATTTCCCTAAACACTTTTATCATTTTCCTAACCCTAATCATCATAATTAGCCCTTAACTATCTTACCTATGTCATTTACCATTTTACCCTCATCCAAAATTACTTAATTAACCTTCTTTAATATTCCAATATTACCCTTATTATCCAATCCTAAACCCAAACACAAGACAAAACCCAATCTCCATCTCAAAGACCAAATAAACATCAAAACCCTAACCCAACTCCATACCTTAGCCCAAACAATTATTCCAAGCCCAAACCCTAATTGAAAACACTATTCTATTCCCGGAGTTACTGTTCACAGCCCGGAAATACTGTTTACAGAACCTTAACTCCACCCTTCTTAGTGTGTTTTCTTCCCATATTATCCAAATATATCCATGGCTAGAGTAAGGACAAAGCTTGAGGACCAAATTCAAAGATTTAGAGTTGAAATGCATGGAAAATTTAATGATCTTGAGAGCCTTGTGAATGTAGTATCAAAGCAAATTTCCCAATTGGTCCAAAACCAAGTTGACAATAGTGATAGAAGTTTGAAGATGAATGTGCCCAAAGTTGAAAAGTTGGAGCCAAAACAATTTTTACGTTGGTTGAATGACTTTGAGATGATGAGTGAGCTAATGAGTTGGTCGGATGAGCGAAAATATAAGATTGCCATTATGAAATTTGAAGATCATCCTTCTTTATGCTTATGGTGGTTTGAAAGAAGAGATTGAGAGTTTGTGCTTGGTGAGTGATTCGAAATTTCTGGATTTGAGGACAAATCCTCTCCAACAAGGGGAGTATGATCTATATTCAAGTAGCACTCATCCAGTTCAAGACATCCAAGGAATTCCAATCATGCTTTTGAAATGGAGGACTCGAACCAAGCACGTCAATTTCGAAAATGTTTTGTCAAATGAGACAATAAAGCGTTGGTTTGAGTCATGCATTCGAATGTATCTCCAATATCACAAACATCATTTTTGGCAATCGAAGACATCAAAATTCATCAAGTGGCTTCATACGAAGCTAAGGAAAAAAACGGGACTCAATTCGGATAAGAAACGAGTGAAAACGGGCTGCGCGAAGATTCGCCCTGCCTGGCGTAGCCGCGCTGCGCCCCTGACTTGCGTGCGCGCGCGCGCCCGCACGCTGCCTTGCCGCGCACGCAAGCGTGCACTCACGCACACCTGCGCGCGCGCCCAGCGCCCCAACGCACGCATGCCCAGCTCCCGCACGCCAGCGCTTGGCTGCTCCGCACGCACACTTGCGTGCGCGCGCACCCGCGTGCGCTCTTGCGCACTGTGCACTCCATGCCGCGGCATCTGGATTCTGCCGCATTTTGGGAATTTTGGTCTTTTCAAGCAATTTTGGCATGCTTCAGCTTCCAGAACTCCTCAAATGCATTCTCCTTGAGGATTTTGAATTTCTGATGATTTCCAACGATAATTCGAATGCCAATGACTTTTCGGATTGAATTCGAATATTCGACTCGAAAATTCGGACCGAAGACAAATTGATCAAGGAAAATGCTTGCATCCAAGATTGTTCTATTTTTATATTTATTTCTGATTTATTTTGTAATGTAATTAGAAAATATGTGAATTACTTGCTATGTCTTTGGCTTTTATTTTATTTTCCTAACTTGTAATATGGTGTAAAGTAAACCAAAGTTTGGTTACTTTAACCATGGTTTGTAAAGCCTATATAAAGGCTATTTTTCTCATTTTGTAAGGAAGACTTGAATATTGAAATTGAAAACCAAAAGCTTTGTGCTTTTCCTTAGGACAAAGAACTTGTTAGTTCTTGTTTCCTTTTATTTCCTTTATCCAATTCTTGTTGCAAGAAAGAATTGGTGGTGGAGATTCAAGTGGGTGAGCTTGGAAACAAGTGGGTGGAATTTCCTTTAAGCTTGCATCCAAGGTTCTTTAAACTTGAATCAACTTCAAGTTGGTGGATTTTCTTCCTTTAGACTTGAAGATTATTTTCTTGCAAAATCTTGTGCCAAGTAAGTATTCCATTTGTGTTGTAACTTGAATAACATCTTCCTACCTTTCAATGTGTTGGATGAATGAAGATTAATGGGTGGTTATTGAGATGCTGGAAGTTGATTGAAGTTGTGATTAATTTAGGAGTTGAATGTGCTTGAATTTGGAGTGTTTTTTTACTTGAAAAATTGCTAGTTTTGTGTGAGTTTGGCCTTAATCATTGCTGGGTTTTTGGAGTGCCATTTGACACCAATTTAAGAGGTTTAAGGGCTGCCCATAATAGGCCATTTGGTATCAGAGCTTCAAGGTTGTTTTGGAGTGTATTTAGGGTTGAAAACTTGAATGAAAGTGGTGATTTTGGTGACTGAAATTTTTGCATGTGTGTTCCTTGTGTGGCTACTGGGAAAATTTTTCACTTAGGGCTGGAAATTGATTTTAGGAGGAAGAAGGTAACCGTAGGGGAGGGAAAAAAATTGATTCAATTTCTTTGGCCTTGTCCATTAATTGTTTTTGTCCTCACTCTCATCAATATTTGCCTTGCCTTGTGTCTTGTGAACTTATACATTGAGCCACCAAAATATTGACTTCTTTGTCTCCCTCCAATCACTTCTACTTTCCACCTCACCACTTTCTACTAATTATTTCCCTAAACACTTTTATCATTTTCCTAACCCTAATCATCATAATTAGCCCTTAACTATCTTACCTATGTCATTTACCATTTTACCCTCATCCAAAATTACTTAATTAACCTTCTTTAATATTCCAATATTACCCTTATTATCCAATCCTAAACCCAAACACAAGACAAAACCCAATCTCCATCTCAAAGACCAAATAAACATCAAAACCCTAACCCAACTCCATACCTTAGCCCAAACAATTATTCCAAGCCCAAACCCTAATTGAAAACACTATTCTATTCCCGGAGTTACTGTTCACAGCCCGGAAATACTGTTTACAGAACCTTAACTCCACCCTTCTTAGTGTGTTTTCTTCCCATATTATCCAAATATATCCATGGCTAGAGTAAGGACAAAGCTTGAGGACCAAATTCAAAGATTTAGAGTTGAAATGCATGGAAAATTTAATGATCTTGAGAGCCTTGTGAATGTAGTATCAAAGCAAATTTCCCAATTGGTCCAAAACCAAGTTGACAATAGTGATAGAAGTTTGAAGATGAATGTGCCCAAAGTTGAAAAGTTGGAGCCAAAACAATTTTTACGTTGGTTGAATGACTTTGAGATGATGAGTGAGCTAATGAGTTGGTCGGATGAGCGAAAATATAAGATTGCCATTATGAAATTTGAAGATCATCCTTCTTTATGCTTATGGTGGTTTGAAAGAAGAGATTGAGAGTTTGTGCTTGGTGAGTGATTCGAAATTTCTGGATTTGAGGACAAATCCTCTCCAACAAGGGGAGTATGATCTATATTCAAGTAGCACTCATCCAGTTCAAGACATCCAAGGAATTCCAATCATGCTTTTGAAATGGAGGACTCGAACCAAGCACGTCAATTTCGAAAATGTTTTGTCAAATGAGACAATAAAGCGTTGGTTTGAGTCATGCATTCGAATGTATCTCCAATATCACAAACATCATTTTTGGCAATCGAAGACATCAAAATTCATCAAGTGGCTTCATACGAAGCTAAGGAAAAAAACGGGACTCAATTCGGATAAGAAACGAGTGAAAACGGGCTGCGCGAAGATTCGCCCTGCCTGGCGTAGCCGCGCTGCGCCCCTGACTTGCGTGCGCGCGCGCGCCCGCACGCTGCCTTGCCGCGCACGCAAGCGTGCACTCACGCACACCTGCGCGCGCGCCCAGCGCCCCAACGCACGCATGCCCAGCTCCCGCACGCCAGCGCTTGGCTGCTCCGCACGCACACTTGCGTGCGCGCGCACCCGCGTGCGCTCTTGCGCACTGTGCACTCCATGCCGCGGCATGGTGCCGCGGCATCTGGATTCTGCCGCATTTTGGGAATTTTGGTCTTTTCAAGCAATTTTGGCATGCTTCAGCTTCCAGAACTCCTCAAATGCATTCTCCTTGAGGATTTTGAATTTCTGATGATTTCCAACGATAATTCGAATGCCAATGACTTTTCGGATTGAATTCGAATATTCGACTCGAAAATTCGGACCGAAGACAAATTGATCAAGGAAAATGCTTGCATCCAAGATTGTTCTATTTTTATATTTATTTCTGATTTATTTTGTAATGTAATTAGAAAATATGTGAATTACTTGCTATGTCTTTGGCTTTTATTTTATTTTCCTAACTTGTAATATGGTGTAAAGTAAACCAAAGTTTGGTTACTTTAACCATGGTTTGTAAAGCCTATATAAAGGCTATTTTTCTCATTTTGTAAGGAAGACTTGAATATTGAAAGTGAAAACCAAAAGCTTTGTGCTTTTCCTTAGGACAAAGAACTTGTTAGTTCTTGTTTCCTTTTATTTCCTTTATCCAATTCTTGTTGCAAGAAAGAATTGGTGGTGGAGATTCAAGTGGGTGAGCTTGGAAACAAGTGGGTGGAATTTCCTTTAAGCTTGCATCCAAGGTTCTTTAAACTTGAATCAACTTCAAGTTGGTGGATTTTCTTCCTTTAGACTTGAAGATTATTTTCTTGCAAAATCTTGTGCCAAGTAAGTATTCCATTTGTGTTGTAACTTGAATAGCATCTTCCTACCTTTCAATGTGTTGGATGAATGAAGATTAATGGGTGGTTATTGAGATGCTGGAAGTTGATTGAAGTTGTGATTAATTTAGGAGTTGAATGTGCTTGAATTTGGAGTGTTTTTTTACTTGAAAAATTGCTAGTTTTGTGTGAGTTTGGCCTTAATCATTGCTGGGTTTTTGGAGTGCCATTTGACACCAATTTAAGAGGTTTAAGGGCTGCCCATAATAGGCCAGGTTCGGCTCGAATCCAGCCCTAGTTGGAGGTATAGCACTAGGAGATGCAAAATTTATTTTGAGAAAATATGATCAAACGTTGTCTAAACATTCAAGTTATGTATTTGATATACATGGAAGCTCGGTAAATATGGCTAATAGAGCATGTAGGAAGAGGTGCTAGTTGTAGAGATTATAGAAATCAGAGATATTTGTTGGAAAGAGTGTACAGAGTAGTCAAGTGAGGGGTAGAGCTAGAATTTTTAACAAACCTAAGCTGATTTGTCAAGTTTGTGGTAAGAATGGTCTTATAGTTTTGCACTATTATTTAGGTTTGATATATCCTATGTAGGAAATATAGAAGGCTTTGGAAACAGGGGTGCAAATTTTCAATCACCTGTTGCGTTGAATAATAGTAACTTGAGGCTAATATTGGTCAGGTTAGGTATTTGGAGTAAAAATCATGTC
>JAJEJH010001729.1:0-18731 GCA_026122585.1 Anacardium occidentale
TTACCATATTTCTTGTCTTCCTCTTTTCCATCCTCATCAACATTAAAATTATCATTTTCTACTTTTTTTATAAAACATATTTTGATTTTTTATTATAAAATATTAAAAAAATAATATTTAATTTTTTAAAACTTGTTTAGTGGAAAAGAAATCTTGGGTGGACCTTAAACATTTGGCCTTTCAAATATTTAAGGTAGGTTGTTACAAAGATTAAAAAGACACTTGAATGACCCTAGATTCACCCATTCCTACTCTTCATACAATTATTGCAGCCAAATACCTATTTCCTACCCATACTTTGATAAATTATAAATCTTTTATCCTTTAAGTTTCCAAATTCTTGCTTTCATGAATTTTGTTAATGATAATTATTACATAAAGCTTGAAAAAATAAAACAGTTGTTATAAAGGGTAATAATAATTTCTTTCACTTACAATTTTGGCTCATAAACATTTTTCCTTTTTCTCCTTTTTACCATATTTCCTGTCTTCCTCTTTTGCATCCTTATCAATATTAAAATTACCATTTTCTTCTTTTTTTTTTGATAAAAAATATTCTGATATTTTATTATAAAATATTAAAAAAATTAAAAAAATAATTTTTTAAATGGAAGTTTATCATTTAAGGAAATGTTAGGTGCAACTCAATAATTTGGCCTTTAAAATATTTAAAGTAGGTTGTTACAAAGATTGAAAAGACATTTGAATGACCATAAATCTATCCATCTTTGTTCGTCATACAATTATTGCAATCAAATAACTATTTCCTGTCATCTTTTATCCCTTAAGTTTCAAAATTCTCACTTCCATAAATTTCATTAATGATAATTATTACATAAGGTGTTAAAATGATCTTTTTGTATATACTTAAAAAAATTGATTAAAATATTTAAAAAATTAGTCAATACGACGCTAACATATGAAAGGATAAAAAAATAAAATGTTTACCGGTTAATCTTAATAGTCATAGTTTCTTTCACTTATAATCCTTGCTCTTATAAACACACTTCCTCTTCCTCTTCCTCTTCCTCTTCCTCCTTTTTATTATATTTCTTTTCTTTCTCCTTTGCATCCCCATCAACATTGAAATTACTATTTTCTTTCTCTTTTTTATAGAAAATATTTCAATATTTTATAATAAAATATTTTTTAAATAATATTTTATCATGTAAAGAAACCTAAGGTGGGACTTAGTCATTTGGCTTTCAAAATATTTGAAGTGGGCTGTTGCAAAGATTGATCATAGATTTATTTATTCTACAATTATTGCAACCAACTAACTAGTGCCGACCCATGCTTTGATAAAATATCTTTTATCCCTCAAGTTTCCAAATTCTCATTTTCATGAATTTCATTAATGATAATTATTACATAAAGTGGTAAAATGATCCTTTTGTATACACTTAAAAAAGTGATTAAAAATATTTAAAAAATTATTCAATACGACACTAACATGTGAAAGGGTAAAAAAATAAAATATTTACCGATTAATGTTAGCAACAATAATTTCTTTCACTTACAATCTTGGCTTATATAAACACTCTTCCTCTTTCTTCTTTTTACTATATTTCTTTTCTTCCTCCTTTGCATCCTCATCAACATTAAAATTACCATTCTTATCCAATGTAGTGATAACTATGATATATTTGACAAAGAAGTAAACGAGTTTTGTTTAACGAAGAGATGAGTTGTTCAAGGTGATTATTGTTGAAAATTTTCTTAAAGCTTATTTTAAATTAAATTGGGTTGATGTAAATGATTTATTATGAGGTATCCAACAGTCCATAAGTAATTAATCTAAATAAAATGAGTTCTTATTCTATGTTTTATACTGTGAGTTTATTATTAGTGTAAGCCACAGATACTCATTAGATTATAGTAAGAGGACTAATAGATATTTTATATAAAACAAAGATGTCTTTTCTTCAATCTCATTCTAAAAAACGAGTTGTTATTATCTCATTTGTTAGAGATCTCTTTAGAGAAAAGAAGAAGAAAATCCTAAATCTTAATATTTTTTTTTATACAATTCCACTATATAAATTAAAATGAATTCAAATACAGGTTTGTCTATAAACTTAATTAATTTGGTGTTCTAAGTAATCATATATGCAAATTTTTATTCAAATGATATGTTAAATTAATTAACGTGTGGTATTAGAGCCAATTATATGGTCTCAAAACCCTAAAATAATTTCAAATTTGTTTAGTTAATTCAAAATCCATCTCTTGAATGAATTAATTTTTTTTTTTTGTTTAGTTAATTCACTTTTCTGCCATATTCTTCACTTTGTTGACATGGATTTTGAATTACTTTTTAACAAGCAGCCAAATTATTATATGCTTAAAACCTTTTGTTGTGCTTGTTATCCTTTCCTAAGACCATATAATCATCATAAAGTCAATTTTCACACTCAAAAATGTGTTTTCCTTGGTTACAATTTTATGCACAAATGTTACAAATGTTTAAGTAAAAATGATAAAGTATACATTTCTCCTTCAGTTATATTTGATGAAGTAGAATTTCCCTTTCTGTCTAATCATGATTTAACTCATCTTATTACTTCTCACAAAGTTTTTTGGTTGGACTACACTATAGGTATCTTTATTCCTATGCCTATTGATACTTATTCAAATAATCAGGAGTCTACTGAGTCAAAATCTTGTAGTAATGAAAATGTTGAATTAAAAATTCTTGCAAACAATCTTGATTGTCCTAACTTGAAAGGACAAAATACAAAATTCATCAACTTTATCTCACTTAATAATTCTTCATCCGAACATTCTAAATCAACATTTCAGCCAATTGTACCTCAATTTGAATCATCATCTTAGCCTGTTGTATCCCAGTCAAAATCAACATTCTAGCCTGCAGTATCTCAACCATCTTCTCAACTAGTTTCATCTTTAGATACATACTTTACTATTCCATTTGAAGTTCTAATTTCTCCAAAATCTCTTACAATAGCTAAATCATCCATTCCTAAACCTTGCCATCCCATGTTGACTAGAGCGAAAACTAGACACTTACCTAATCCAAGGAAATTTTCTTTGGTAGTTGAGACAGATCCTAAGGAACCAACTATTGTGTTAGAAGCCATTTCACATCTTATGTGGTTTGAAGCAATGAGAGCAGAGTATGAAACATTGTTGAGAAATGATACTTGGGAGTTGGTACCTCTAAGGAAAAAATTAGCATTTGGTAGGTCATAAATGGGTATTCATAACTAAGTTGAATCCTTATAGGTCAGTTCAGAGGCTTAAAGCTAGATTAGTAGCAATGGGTTTTCAGCAGATTGCAGGCATAGACTATTTGGATACTTTTAGTCTTGTAGTTAAGCCAATTACCATTCGAGTAGTCTTGACCTTGGCTATGTCGTATGGTTGGCCTATGTATCAAATAGATGTTAACAATGTTTTTCTCAATTGGGAGTTGCATGAAAAAGTATATATGAACCAACCACAAGGGTTTATAAACCAGGAGAAACTTGAATATGTGTGCAAGTTAAAAAAAGCATTATATGGACTAAAGTAGGCTCCTAGAACTTGGTTTGAAAAACTAAAGGGAGTTTTGTAAATGAAAGGTTTTGTCAATGTAATTTCAGATACAAGCTTGTTCATTTTAGGCAAAAGGGAGGTCCAAGTGTACATTCTTATCTATGTAGATGACATTTTACTTACAAGGCCTGATGAAAGGTATATTATAACTCTTATTCAGGAACTAAATGTTGAATTTTTTTGAAAGGATCTTGGTGAGTTGAGTTATTTTTTAGGAATTGAAGTTTATAGAGATGTGCATGGAATGTATCTTTGTCATACTAAGTATGCCTTAATATTATTATGTAAGGTACAAATGTAAGACTGTAAGCCATGTAAAACTCTCTTAGTTGCTAGGTCAAAATTATTTATTGGAGATAGTGAACCTTACACTAGCCCTAGTACATATAAAAGCACTATTAGAGCTCTGTAGTATCTCACACTTACCAGGCTTGATCTAGCTTATGTAGTTAACAAGTTAAGCCAATTTTTGAAAAAAAAACCATCTCAATTACAGTGACATGCTTGTAAGAGAGTGCTGAGGTATATCAAGGGCACTCAGAATTATAGGTTAGTGCTTAGACCTGTTAATGTATTTTCGGTAGAAGCCTTTACAAATGCTGATTAGGCTGGAAACATTATAGATAGAAGATCTACAAATGGTTTTGCTTTATATTTTGGTTCTAATCTTGTCCATTGGGGCTCTAGAAAACAGAGAGTAGTAGCTTTGTCTTCAACTGAAGCTGAATATAGAGCTATTAGTCAAGCATTTACAGAGATTACTGGGCTGTAAAATCTATTGAGTGAGATTAATGTTTCCTACGTGTAAATTCCTATTGTGTGGTGTGATAACCAAAGTGTAGGTGCTTTAGCTTCTAATGTTGTGGGGTGTGATAACCAAAGTGTAGATGCTTTAGCTTCTAATGTTATGTTACATAGTAGGACAACACATGTAGAAACATATATTTATTTTGTTCAAGAGCAAGTAGCTGCTAGATTGCTTAGAGTACAATATATTCCTACTTTACATCAAACAATTGATATTTTCACAAAAGCCTTATCTATTAACAAGTTTGAAGAGTTAATAACAAAACTAAATGTTACTGATAAAGCAGCTGCATTTCAACTGACTAAAGCTTATGCAAATAAGAGAAGGGTAGGGGTTGCTACGGTTGCTGGAAGTGATCAACAGGTAGCTTGTGGAAGTGAGGATCTAATTGATACTCAATAGTTGTTTTGAAACAAAGAAGAAGCTGAAGCTACTAGTCATCTCATTGAAGAGGTAATCCAAGGGAGTTAACAAGCAGGAGAAAAACAAACAATTTAGATTAAGGGAGGAAGTATTTGCTTGAGTGTGTGATTATTGCTCTGGGTAGTTGTAATTCAGATTAAGGAAGGAAGATTTTGTTTTTCAATTGTAGGTAGTTGTAGTTCAGATTAAGGGAGAATGGTTTTGTTTTTCAATTGTGATGATTGGAGTGGTCGTTCCGGAAGGAGTATTTGGTTGTTTATTATGAGATTTAGGTGTGCTTGGTTGGTGTTGCAAGCCTTCAATAGCATTATGCTATTTCAGCTTGAGGGAGGATGTTAAGACATTAAAATGAAACGGTGCGTTTTGACTAAATTCTCAAAATGCGTCATTTCATGTTTACAAAAAATTTAAAGGAAGAAAAAAGGGAAGTTGTTTGTCTTTTCTTCTGTGTTTGATAAAATGAGAGCTAGAGCTTGGCTTTGGTGCTACACGACTGATCATTTGCAAGAGATTGTAGTTCATCAAAAGGAAAGTGAAGATAAGTTGTTATATTTTAGTTAATTAGTAGTTTAGTTTGTCAAAAGTTTGTTTCAATTTGTAGTTTTAACAGTTCTGTTAGTTTTTTTTTTGTTTTGTTTTCTTCAGTAATTCTATCTGTATATAAATACTTGTTTTTATTTTTATTTTTTTGTTAATGAAAAGTTTATCCAGAGGTATTATTCGGTATTTTCTTATTTTTGTTCTTGTTTGTTTGCATCTGTATCAATGAGAGCTAGGGTTAGAAATTTTCAGTCAGTAATGATAGATATGAGAATGAGTTGTGGTGCTAATAAAAATGAGAAAAGATGAGGAGAAGAAGAAATAGAATAAAGAAAAAATAATAAACAAGATTCTAAAAAATAATAAGATAAAATAATTATAATTAATATTTAAAATTAGTTTAAAATATTTTTATAATTTTAATAAAAATAAAGATATATTAATAATTGACATTTGTTTTAAATTTAAGAGTGGTTATAATTTCACTGATAAAATAAATTAATAATTCACATTAGGAGCTAGTTATTTGACGGATTATTGCCGACAACGCTGTGCACATGCGTAATAATATGTTGACAATACTATGCCGACAGCTGGAAAAAGCTGACGATTTAGCAGAAACCACAATTAACACATGATAAGTCGTGCACATGCATACCTGATAACTATGTCTGCATTTGGATATTAAGAAGAGGTTTTTTATTGCATATTTCTGTTTGCATTGGAAGGGCAAAGTTATTTGGCTGTAACGTTTCGAGCGTTTTGAAATGGGTACTTAATTATTTTTTTTCTCTATAATTATACAGTGTTTGAGACTTTAGGGGATTTAGATTTAGCTTGATTGATATGTTGATTATTACTTTGGTTTTGGTCTGTGCTTTCACTGCAGGCTTTGTTTTGTCCTACATGTAACAATAGTGCTACTGCTGCAAGTTCTATGGATCTTGTTGATCCATATCTTCCTTTCCTTTTAACTAAAGCATATGCCAAATATACTAAGAAAATTTTAGAAGGTTGAGTCTGATCATGAACTTCTTGGGATGTTAGTCTTAAGAGAAGATTAAATAATTTTGTTGATGAAGATGCATGCTATTTTTCTCTTGTTTCTGAGTGTTTTGGCATAATCAGCATTTCTTTGTCATAATTGTCGTCAGAATCATTGTTCGTTTGTTGTCTCCATTCTCATCATTATTGTTACAAGCTAGCTTATTTATAAAATATGATGATGTTTTAATATGTCACATTGTTATTTTCATTTGTGTTTCCATTACAGAGAATACCGCTTGATTTTCTATAAGGTGAAAAGTTTCGGAAAACTGCATTCCATTATGTTAGGCCTCCCCTAACTAAGGTATTGATGGTTATATTTTGTGCAGTTTTGTCTGGTCTCCTCCTAGTTTCCAGTATATAATAATCAGTTATCATGTGTGATATTAGGGAGTTCCGTCATTGTTCTCTGATCTTTCTCCTTTATACGATCAACTTGGCAAGCTTAGTGTGAAGATTTTTTTCCCCTGGTTCTTCAATTTAATTATTAATTTGGGATCTTCATCAAAAGTTGTAAAAAACTTAAATTATTTGGTTAAAAATTTTTTTTGAATGTTTCCTACTTTGCTGACTATTACGCAGGCAGACACTCTGGAGCATCTTGTCTTGAGTTGGAGCATTTAATTAGGACAACTGGGAGATTCCCTAGGAGGTAATATATATTTAAGGCCATTATATAGATTGTAGTGAGTGCACACATAATAGAATTGCCTCATTCATAAAATGGAAGACAAAGCCTTTTGAATTTTTATCGCATATTTGACATAATACCTTCTGACTAGTAATTTATGTTAAGTATAGGGAAGAAAAAGAGCCCCCTTCAACACTTTTGTGGACTTTGTTCTTCTTAGCTCAAGCTGACTTTGATATATGGATGGTTTATTTAATCATTGTCTTTGTGTTGAGTTTTCCTCTGAAATTGCATTGAGGTTTTATGACAATGCAGCATTATGATAGACGAGATTTATATGAGATTGCTCTGTCAAAAATAGATGAGGCTATAGAGCACACTCCTACTGTGATTGATTTGTACTCAGTCAAAGTTTGTATCAGCTGGTCTTTGATATTTGATTATTTCTGGTCTTGAAGGACCTTTCCTTTTTTCCCTTTTAATGGGTTTTTTTTTTTTTTTCTTTTGATTTATCTTTGCTTCTTTTGAATACTTTCATTGCTTCCATAACTTGCTGAAGAGTTTATCCTAATAATTATTTTGATGTGAAAATGTTATCAATATATATGATCAGGGAGTTGAGTTGACATGAAAACAAAATGACATGTCCTGTATGATAATTAATGCACCACCCCTTTTAATTGGTCCTGTGGATATGTCTTATTTGTGGTTTTGTAGGATGTGAAAAGTAATTTTTATGGTATTTTGTGATGACAACCATTTACAAAGGAATCTAAGAATTTTGACTCTATTTTTCTGGGAAATTTTCTTTTGCAATTTAGTATAAGTGCTGATTTTAGTATATTTTGAACATTGCATAATTATATTGAATGTATATTGATATATTTGTATATTATAAGTACTTTATTGAATATTTATTTTTTAATGATATACATGAATTATTGAGTTATATTTATATTGGGTACATCCAAATTAAAAGGTTTTTCAATTTGTATAAGAAATATTAAATTAATACAAATAATAATAAATTTTAATTAATATTAAAATATAAGAAAACAGACGATAATAAATGTAATAACAAACATTGACAAAAACAAAATAAAAAAGCATCAATAAAAGGCAAAAACGTTGCTTAAAGTTACAAAAAAATGTCTATAAAAGTAATTAAAAAACACTAGTAAAAATAAAAAAAACATTATTAAAAATCATAATAAACGCCAATAAAAATGATTTGAAAACATCGGTAAAAATACAAAAACGTTGTTAAAAATTAAAAAAAAGATGCTAAAAGTTATAAAAATGCCGATAAATAAAATTAAAATACGTTAATAAAAATATAAAAAAATCGTTAAAAATTATAAAAAAAACATTGATAAAAGTAATTAAAAAATACTAGTATAAGTATAAAAACACCATTAAAAGTCAAAAAAATCATTGGCAATTTTCACGTGAACAATGCGAAAAAACATTTTTGACAATAATAATGGTTTTATCGACACTTAAAAACACTACTAAAAGTTATGAAAAAACATCGGTAAAAATTTATCCTTTTATAATCTTTTTTTGAACATATATCAATGTTTCCTATAAATGTTTGTAAAAATTATACCAATACATATTTTAACAGCGTTTGAGTAATATTGGTATAAATTTTAACTGAATTTGAAAATGTAACTAAAAACCTAAAAAAAGGTCGGTAAAAATCTTTTTTATTGTAGTAAAATCTACTTAACCCTAGTTTGCATTTGTGAAACAACATAAAAAGACTAAATGGGCCTAGTATTTAGTTCACCAATAGCTAATTACAGCTTATGATTAAAATAGAAATATGCGCAAAATATCACCATGGTGCATGCCTGCTTCACAACTTCCATATTAACCTTCCAAGATTAATGATGCCCTTATGCTTGAATTTTAACTTGATTGTGGTTTCCCCTTGATTGGAAGATTACTGTGCCAAATTATGTCACAGGACTCAAGGAAAATCATAAGGCCTCACTATAGTTGGATGGGAGGAAGTTACGATCAAATGGTATGCTTGAAACACATGTGAAAAGGAGGAAGGCCAAGCATGGGCGCTGTGACAGGTTGGTGGGCCACGGCGGTGAGGCAACAACCAAAAATGAATTAATATGTAGTCGTTACGGCGCTAGCCTAAAGGCACCTTCATGCCTTCTTCTTCTTGGCTTCTCTCTTGCCTTGCTTTACATGGTTGATTCCCACTTAACTAACCTTGAAAACATGATCTTAAACTTCCTTCTTGCCTTGGATTTAGAGTACAACCATTTGAGGAATTTGGATGCCAAGGATTGCCATGCAATAGGGATGGAAGATTTTGGCATGCCTTGTTTGCTACAAATTCCCTCTTGTCTCCTGTTGCTTGCAAGGAACTCCTTCGGGCTACTCTTGAACTTTATTGCTAGCTTGGGTTTTGCACGTGTCTCCATGCCCCTCAATGATTGCAACTTCATACAAAAGAATCGTTTTGGGACTATTTTGAGGGTTTTCAAGGCATCCAAAATGGTAAGTGATTTAGGACCCCCAATTCTTTCACCTTGATTGTCACTCATTTGGTTTGCAGAAGATTACAGACTTGCAGACATATCAGAAGGGATATTTTCTTTCTACCAATGATTGCATACTTTCAATATACTGGATGAGTTAATATTATATAATTGTATAAAATATGGAACTAATTATTAGGTGTTTAAATTGGAATATAAATTTACATCTCGAGGATACATGCACAAATTAAAATACACAGATATAATACAAACGATCCTTCAAACTTTATAATGTGTGCAAATTTAGATGACTCAAAAAATTTGTCGAGGGCAAATAATGTATACTACTTGACATCACTTTGCTGATCCCAATATCAACGCAAAATCATTTTTTTCAGTCTCAAATTCACTAAAAACTAATTTGTTATGAGTTCGTGTTTATGAATTTGAAAAAAATTGGGTGCCGTGGTGAACAGTAAATGAAGTGGAGAAATGAAATTGGGTGTGGTGGCGAAGAATGGGCACGGTGGGGATGGCTTTGATGGATTTTGATTAAGGGTTTTTGAAATTTTCAAAATTATTATAAATTATATATTCTGGTAGAACAATTAAATGTTTCAAACCGGAACAAGTTTATTTTTATTATTGCTTGTAAACACAATAGATTGACATAGAACATAATTGACTTTAGAGTTGTACAGGGTCCCTGAGCAACGAGGAAACATGATCTTCCGTCAGATAAGAATTGGTGTAGCAATCATCATCTTTGTAGAGCAGGTCTATTACACGTGAAAAATTAAGAATCCGTTCAAGCAGAGACACTGGAGCAGCAGTTGGTTTAAGGAACGCTTCATTTATGTCTTTCCAGGCATTTGCGATTTGCTCACGGAACACTTTAATCGTCTCTTCTTCTGATACACCATTTTCCTTCATATGACATTCAATTGCTGAGGCAACATGTCCTCTCTTTTGCTCATGCTATACCATTTATTGAAAGTCAATCGTCAAAAATCAACGATCAAGTAACAAAATCTTGCACATACACACACTTAAATGTCTCCATGGGTTTAGTTCAGTACGTACCTTGTGTGTTTATCATTTCTTAATTAATTAATTAATTTAGTCTACCACGTACCTTGTGTCCAACTATGTCATCCATGAGTCTGCAAATTATTGAGGCAGCTCTCAAAACCGTAGGATAGCTGAATAACCATTCAAAGGCTTCTTTGGTTGCAACATCTCCCATTCCCACAAAAGATGTTGTGGGTAACAATTGGTACGCACTGGTAACCAATGCTACACTCATGTACTCATCCAGTGTTGGAAAATAATTTTCATGACACCATTTGGCTTCAGTATGATAATTTCTAACTATACTTTTTGATCTATTTTGGCAGCTCTTAAACCTCTTGAATTGGTGTCAAATGGCACTCCAAAAACCCAACAAAGATTAAGGCCAAACTCACACAAAAACAAGCAAAATTTCAAGCAAAAATAACTCCAAGTTCAAGCACATTCAACTCCAAATTAGTCACCACTTTAATCAACTTCCAGCACATCAACATTCAACATCAAATATCCTCATTCAATCAACACAATGCCAATACTTACTTGATAAACAAATGCAAGAAATTGTTCTTCAAGCCTAAAGGAGAAAATCCACCAACTTGAAGTTGATTCAAGCTTAAAGAACTTTGGATACAAGCTTAAAGGAAGATCCACCCACTTGTTTTAAAGCTCACCCACTTGAATCTCCACCACCAATTCTTTCTTGCAACAAGAATTGGATAAAGGAAAGAAATGGATACAAAGAACCAACAAGTTCTTTATCCTAAGCAAAAGCACAAAGCTTTAGGGTTTAATTTCCATATTCAAGTTTTTTTTTTACAAAATGAGAAAAATAGCCTTTATATAGGCTTTACAAACCATGGTTAAAGTAACCAAACTTTGGTTTACTTTACACCATATTACAAGTTAGGGAAATAAAATAAAAGCCAAAGACATAGCAAGTAATTCACATATTTTCTAATTACATTACAAAATAAATCAGAAATAAATATAAAAATGGAACAATCTTGGATGCAAACATTTTCCTTGATCAATTTGTCTTCGGTCCGAATTTTCGAGTCGAATATTCGAATTCAATCCGAAAAGTCATTGGCATTCGAATTGTCATTGGAAATCATCAGAAATTCAAAATTCTCAAGGAGAATGCATTTGAGGAGTTCTGGAAGCTGAATTATGCCAAAATTGCTTGAAAAGACCAAAATTCCCAAAATGCGGCAGAATCCAGATGCCGCGGCACCATGCCGCGACATGCAGTGCACAGTGCGCAAGTGCGCACGCGGGTGCGCGCGCAGGCAGGTGTGCGCGCGGAACAGCCAAGCGCTGGGCGTGCGGGAGCTGGGCATGCGTGCGTTGGGGCGCTGGGCGCGCGCGCAGGTGTGCGTGAGTGCACGCTTGCGTGCGCGGCAAGGCAGCGTGCGGGCGTGCGCGCGCACGCAAGTCAGGGGCGCAGCGCGGCTACGCCAGGCAGGGAGAATCTTCGCGCAGCCCGTTTTCACTCGTTTCTTATCCGAATTGAGTCCCGTTTTTTTCCTTAGCTTCGTATGAAGCCATTTGATGAATTTTGACTCTTCGGTGTGCCGTTTCTGAATTTTTTGAATTCCAAACATGATCCGAAAGCCATGAAAAATATTATGCACCCTAGTCTGGAAGGCATTGATATTATCGTGCACGGTTGAAATTATGACTTTCAGAGGCACAGTTGGTCTTCTTTTCTGGGCATAAAAAACTGAAATGTACTTTTGAAGGCTTGACATGCAAATTGTGGGCGTCGAAAACTTGATTGTTGAAGTCACCTTCGATTTCACACATGGAAGCAAATACGGATTCATATCATACTCCCCTTGTTGGAGAGGATTTGACCTCAAATCCAGACCTTCCACTTCACTCACCCAGCACATGCTATCAACACCTTGGGAAGTTTTCTCCTCAATCTCATTTTTGTTCTCACCCAAGACAATTTCCTTGGTTACAATTTTCTCATTGGTTACCATCAAGGCAGGTTTAGGTAAAAATTCCCTCTTCAAGGTTTCCCAAGATTTGATCATTTCCCTTCCTTCCGAGTCTCTTTGCTTCTTTAGGGTTTCCCACCATAGAGATAAGGAAGGATGATTCTCAAGCCTCAAGATGACAACTTTGAACTTCTTCTCATCCGGCCACTCCAAGAGCTCACACATCATCTCAAAATCATTCAACCAATGCAAGAGCTCCTTAGACTCCAACTTGTCAGCCTTAGGCTCATCAATCTTTATTCCTTTTTTCTCACTCTCAATTTGATTGGCACACAAAGGTAGGTCCTTGGGTGGGGTTGGGGTCTTTGGTGATGGTTCAAGTGATAAAGGTACAAGGGTGATCTTTTTGTTGTGAGTTTTGAAGGAATAGGTATTTGATATCTCATTATACATAACTTCTTTTTGAGATTGCCATGAACTTCCAAGTAGCAAATGACATCCATCCATTGGGAATACTTCACAAACAACTTCATCAACATATCTTCCTATAGAGAAGGATATGACGACTCGTTTACGTGCTAGCTTTGTCTTCCCATGTAATCCCCAAAAATAATCAATTGTTGGAAGTCCCAATTTCTCCACAAGGGTTGTTGAAGCCCTATTAGCACCAAATTTTCCATCAATAATAACCTCACAAACTTTTCCTTGGATGGTGCACCTTGTATGGAATGGTTTTACACTTGCCATGGAGATATTTGGATAAGGGGAAAAGAAAACACACTAATAGGATGACATTAAAATCTGTGAACAGTATTTTCGAATAATAAACAGTAAATCCGAAAATAGAATAGTGTTTTCAATTAGGGTTTGGGCTTGGAATAATTGTTTGGGCTAAGGTATGGAATTGGGTTAGGGTTTTGATGTTTATTTGGTCTTTGAGATGGAGATTGGGCTTTGTCTTGTGTTTGGGCTTAGGATTGGATAATAAGGGTAATATTGGAATATTAAAAAAAAAAAAAAAAGGTTAATTAAGTAATTTGGGATGAGGGTAAAATGGTAAATGACATAGGTAAGACGGTTAAGGGCTAATTATGGTGATTAGGGTTAGGGAAATGGTAAAAGTGTTTAGGGAAGTAATTAGTAAAAAGTGGTGAGGTGGCAATGAATTGGTAAGAACTAATGATGGTGTTAGGAAAAAGGTCTTGTACTTGTTGCAAGAAAAGTGTGGGCTAAATTGTAGTGCAATAAATTATGGCTAACTTTGCAAGCAAGCATGCAAGTAGGTTGACCAAAATTTATTCACAAGTTTTGCAATCCACCGGGTGAGCAACGAAAAATTTGATTTTGGTGAAGGCTAGTGGAGTGTAGGATTAAACAAGAAGGGACAACCTATTGATGACTACTCCTTCCTCCTTCTTTCATGCAAATTTTCCTCTCTCCTAACTCACTCAAATCCAGCCAACTCAATAAAATTTTTCCAGCCAACTCAGTATAAAAATTTCCAGCAACAAATTTTTTCCCCTAAGTGCAACCACAATCCTATAACATTTCAAACACAAATTTGCAAACCATAACAACCCTAATCTTCCAACCAAAGCTCTGATACCAAATGATCTATTTTGGCAGCTCTTAAACCTCTTGAATTGGTGTCAAATGGCACTCCAAAAACCCAACAAAGATTAAGGCCAAACTCACACAAAAACAAGCAAAATTTCAAGCAAAAATAACTCCAAGTTCAAGCACATTCAACTCCAAATTAGTCACCACTTTAATCAACTTCCAGCACATCAACATTCAACATCAAATATCCTCATTCAATCAACACAATGCCAATACTTACTTGATAAACAAATGCAAGAAATTGTTCTTCAAGCCTAAAGGAGAAAATCCACCAACTTGAAGTTGATTCAAGCTTAAAGAACTTTGGATACAAGCTTAAAGGAAGATCCACCCACTTGTTTCAAAGCTCACCCACTTGAATCTCCACCACCAATTCTTTCTTGCAACAAGAATTGGATAAAGGAAAGAAATGGATACAAAGAACCAACAAGTTCTTTATCCTAAGCAAAAGCACAAAGCTTTAGGGTTTAATTTCCATATTCAAGTCTTTTTTTTACAAAATGAGAAAAATAGCCTTTATATAGGCTTTACAAACCATGGTTAAAGTAACCAAACTTTGGTTTACTTTACACCATATTACAAGTTAGGGAAATAAAATAAAAGCCAAAGACATAGCAAGTAATTCACATATTTTCTAATTACATTACAAAATAAATCAGAAATAAATATAAAAATGGAACAATCTTGGATGCAAACATTTTCCTTGATCAATTTGTCTTCGGTCCGAATTTTCGAGTCGAATATTCGAATTCAATCCGAAAAGTCATTGGCATTCGAATTGTCATTGGAAATCATCAGAAATTCAAAATTCTCAAGGAGAATGCATTTGAGGAGTTCTGGAAGCTGAATCATGCCAAAATTGCTTGAAAAGACCAAAATTCCCAAAATGCGGCAGAATCCAGATGCCGCGGCACCATGCCGCGGCATGCAGTGCACAGTGCGCAAGTGCGCACGCGGGTGCGCGCGCAGGCAGGTGTGCGCGCGGAACAGCCAAGCGCTGGGCGTGCGGGAGCTGGGCATGCGTGCGTTGGGGCGCTGGGCGCGCGCGCAGGTGTGCGTGAGTGCACGCTTGCGTGCGCGGTGTCACGGGGTCAGATTTTGAGCATCGCAAAACCGACACCGTGCGGCACTTGACTTGGACTTCTCCAAGCAAGTAAGCCTTTGCTCAACAAATATATCTGCGAAAATACGAATACCGCACATAATGGTTAGCCAACGTGGGTTATCGCAAGACATCACAACGTATCGCAGCTCGTATACTCACAAGCAACATTTATCATATTCAATAAATCATTCACAATGCCATTCTCAAGCATAATCAAACTCATTCAAAGCATAAATATGAAAATCGGGACAATCGTAAGAAAACGGGCTACTTATCTCATTAATATCTCATCTCGAAAACGTACATCGTTGAAGGTGGACAAGGGGGCATCCACCAAGCAACAAAGCCCAAGCCATCCCAGCAGCAAGCAACCCCATCCCCCTAGGCCCCATGCCCTCTGGCCATGGTGTGCCCAGGTGAGAGTAGTCACTCCCCCTTAAAGAGGCTTATGAGCTTTTGTCACCGTGGCAGACTCAGCTGCTCCTCATGTTTGAGTAATCACACCCCCCCTCCAGAAAATCAATACATGAGAATTTTACAAATCTCTCATTACAATCATACATCTCATATTACATTTACACAGTGTAGAAAAATACTCAAGACCCGGATCATCCCGGATTAGAATGCCGCTTTTCACATGCGGCCCTCCGCGACTCAGACTGGCACACAGACTGGCACACTGCTTGGGCAGATTGGCCCTCATGGCCTTGGCTGACTCATGGCTCTTCTTGAAACTTGGCTTGGCACTCATCACTCTTGATTTTGGCCACCACCAACTCTCGGATGATGTAGCACCAACACTCCTCTGGCGCCCCCTTACACTCTCCCCCACTTAATCTGTCGACGTCCTCGTCGACCTTGGACATGGGTTGGTTGTTGAAGACTCTTCTGCCTTGTTGAAATTTTGCTGTGATAGATGATTGCTTCTCTCGTTCTCGGTTGTTGATGAAGACATGGAAAACGTGGCAAACTCCTCAGCTTGAATGTTGATGAAGAAAATAACTCAGTCACCTCCTCTCATGCAGTTGACAAGATCACTAGATTGAATCTCACTCGCAAGATAATTGAACTCAGGATTAAAACACAGCTCAGGATGAAGAACTCAACATATCTCCAGATTTTGCTCATTGATTGACTCTCAAGTGTGCCAGCTGCCAATTTTCAGATACTCTGATGGGATTATGGTCTTCTCAGCTCACGATGTACTTCTCGCTCCTCTACTCGTGCCAATTTTTGATTTTGGCTTTAGATTCAATTGATGGAAAAATACTGCTCATGAAAGTTGAATAATGGCTCCCCTCTGGGAGGATAGGAGAGAATTGAAAGCTCCCCTCTCAAACTCTGTTTTTGAAGGCTCCCCTCTGAAAGGATGTGAATGGATGACTCCACTCTTGGAGGCAAAGTCTGGCTCGATGGCTCCCCTCTGGGAGGATGAGAAGGACTCCACTCTTGGAGGCAAACTCTGGCTCGATGGCTCCCCTCTGGGAGGATGGAAAAGTCACCTTTTTGCCATAATCTCCCAACTCAACTCTTCAAGATTGGTCTCAAGCTCCTATTGGCACATCGTCGAAAAGGTGGGAGAACTTTCGAGTTCCATCTCATGACTCCTCTCTTTACCCCCTTGTTGGCTCAAGCTCTCTTGGCACAACACAAGAGGTGGGACGGCCCTCTGGCTCACTCCCAAGACTCGTCTCCTCTCAAAAATGGCCTCAAGCTCTGTTGGTACGACTCTCGAAAGGTGGGATAGCCCTCTGGCATCACTCCCAACTCTCTCCTTTCGAAGTGACCTCACGCTCTATTGGCACAATCCTCTTAAGGTGAGAAAGTTCTCTTGCTCCCTCCCAAACCCTTTCGAAAATGGCCTCAAAGCCCTATTGACGCAGCCCTTGAAGGGGAGAAAGACTCATTTGGTGCTTTCCCAAAATCTCTTAACTTCTCCTCTCGTGGGGGCCTCAATCTCTCTTGGCATAACCCACGGAGGTCTCTCTTCGCCTACCACTTTCTCTACAAGTGGGTAGCGTTACTCGGCTCAAATTGAATTAGCTCCACCTGCTCATCTTTAGTGCCTGCACACACAAAGACAACAAATGTTTGCTCGAATTTCTCAACAATTTGGTGCACGTGTTCATCTGACACACATGCCCTTCTGCTCGGCTGCAACTCGAGGCCCACTCATGGCCTATGTCTGGACATCGCCAGCATGTACATTGCACTCCCGCAATGCCACGAACAATTCCTGCACTCACACATATAAATTATGTTAAAATCTCATTTTATAGCATTTCTCAACTATGTTACTCAATTCTCAGCTCAATCGCAGAATCGCCGCTTTACTCAACGTCTCATCTGCGCTCTCAACGCGCACTATCGCACTCAGCGTTCAGGCCACCAATGCACACCATCTCGCGTGATTGTGTTTATAGCCTGCAAAACTCAACTCAAATCTCCATTAGTAATTTCATATAATGAATTCAAGCTCACATGAATAATCAACACACTCCCTGGTTCATGCCCGCAAATCTGCGTGCGTAATTTTCTCAGTCTCAGATGCTTGCGAAAGCAGCTCACGCACACTCATGTGCACTCGCGGAGGCCGCTCCAGCCCCTCTCAACTTGGGCGGAACCATCTCAGGCTAACTCATGGGCGCGCAGAAATCAGCTCAGGATACTCAGGGCGCGCGCGGAAATCTCACTGACGCAGATGCGCGCGCGGAAGAATTTCTCGCCAACTCATGCACGTGCGGAACTCGCTCATGTCCACAGGCACGCACGCGGAAATAACTCTGGCCAACTCGGCACGCGCGGACGCAGCACAGACACTGCTCCGCATGCGGAAAATCTCATCGCAACTCGGGTGCGCACGCAGGCTCAGCCCAGCCCCATGCGCGCTCAGCAGCAGCATCTCAGCATCTCACGCAGCTCAGACCGCAGACACACGCGGCACCATTTCGCCCCTCGGGGTCGCACGCAGGCTTCGCCCAGCCCAACGCGCACTCAGCAACTCGGACAGCTCAGATCAGCTCGCATGCGCACGCACGCAGACGAAGTGCGCGCGCAAGTCCTCTCGCTACGGATCAGGTGCGCGCACACGCAGCACATCGCCTCAGACGTGCGCGCACCACCAGCTCGCACCACCCAACGTACGCGCGCGATCAGCGCAGCTCCCCCGCACGCACGCACGTAGGCAGCACCCTCAGCAGAAACTCTGCATCTGTGCGCCCTCAGCCAGCATCTGTGCGTCTCAAGCAATTCAAGCCAGCATCAGAACGCCCACAAACAGTTCATTTCAGATCTCAGGCACCAGCAAGCATCACAGGCCAGCCCAGTGCTCTCACGAACAGCTCAACGTCTCTTGATCATGCTCTGATACCACCTGTCACGGGGTCAGATTTTGAGCGTCGCAAAACCGACACCGTGCGGCACTTGACTTGGACTCCTCCAAGCAAGTAAGCCTTACTCAATCATATATCTGCGAAAA
>JAJEJH010001729.1:23011-37465 GCA_026122585.1 Anacardium occidentale
TTGATGTGCAGGCCATTGGCGCACAACAAGGCACATGTGGGCACACCATGGCACAACAACAACACCAACGCATGTAAAAATCCAATGTCATGATTTTGACCCGAAATTTTGCATGGGGATAGATAAAAATCATAGGAATCGAGGAAAAAAAGCGGAAATGAAAAATATTGCGTAAAAAAATATTTACGATTTTTCGAATTTTAAAGCTTTGAAAAATCGTAAAAAATAGAGGGACCGGAATTTCAGGCCGGGAAGTTTTAAACTTTGTGCAAGAGTTTTTTCTAAGTAAGCATTGTAGTGCACGTTGAGGGGCAAAATCAGCCCACTGGTGCAGGCCATTGGTGCACTGGCAGGCACACTGTGGCCTTGATGTGCAGGCCATTTGTGCACAACAAGGCACATGTGGGCACACCATGGCACAACAACAATACCAATGCATGTAAAAATCCAATGTCATGATTTTGACCAGAAATTTTGCATGTGGATAGATAAAAATCATAGGAATCGAGTTAAAAAAGCGGAAACGAAAAATATTGCGTAAAAAAATATTTACGATTTTTTGAATTTTAAAGCTTTGAAAAATCGTAAAAAATAGAGGGACTGGAATTTCAGGCCGGGATCGGCTTTATTGAACTTTGTGCGGGAGTTTTTTTAAAGTCAGCATTGTAGGGCACGCTGAGGGGCAAAAACAGCCCACTGGTGCTGGCCATTGGTGCACAGCAGGGCACATCATGACACAACAGTGCACAACGGCATCACCAACGCATGGGAAAATCCTGTATCGGGATTTTGACTGAAAATTTTACATATTTACAATTAAAAATGATAGGAATTAAGGAAAGAAAATGGAGACGGAAAATATTGTGTAAAAAAATATTTACGATTTTTTAAATGTAACAACTTCGCATGCGGGCATCAGCAGAGGACAAGCCCAGGTGCGCCCACTCACGACTGAAGAACGCGGCCCGTGCAAAGACCATGGGCATTAGCAACCAGGTCAGGCCAGCCCGCGTGCGCGGGCAAGAAACGGATGCCCGCCCGTGGGCAGTAGAGGACAAGCCCATGTGCACGTGCGAGCGACTCAGGACAAGCCCCTTATTTCAGCCCACGTGAGCACAGAGGCAGATCAGGCCAGCACGTGAGCGCAGAGGCAGATCAGGCCAGCACGTGAGCGCGCAGGCAAAGTACCATGGTGGTTGCCAGTGTGCAGCACATCTGCGACCCTTAACCTCTGGTGCGCGCGCAAGCAGATCAGGCCAGACGCATGTGCGCGCACAAGCCCCTCATTTCAGCCCACGTAAGCGCGCAAGGAACATGTTGCAGGCAGGACAAAGTGCCGTGGTGGTTGCCAGCGTGCAGCACATCTGCCCATCTTAACCTCTGGTGAGCGCGCTAGGAACGTGTTACAGGCAGGACTGAATGCCGTGGTGGTCGCCAGCGCGCTGCACATGTGCTCATCTTAACCTCTGGTTGCCGCGCAGTGTCACGGGGTCAGATTTTGACCATCGCAAAACCGACACCGTGCGGCACTTGACTTGGACTCCTCCAAGCAAGTAAGCCTATACTCAATCATATATAAGCAATATGAATCATATTTGATAAATCATTCACAATGCCATTCTCAAGCATAATAAAGCTCATTCAAAGCATAAATATGAAAATCGGGACAATCGTAAGAAAACGGGCTACTTATCTCATTAATATCTCATCTCGAAAACGTACATCGTTGAAGGTGGACAAGGGGGCATCCACCAAGCAACAAAGCCCAAGCCATCCCAGCAGCAAGCAACCCCATCCCCCTAGGCCCCATGCCCTCTGGCCATGGTGTGCCCAGGTGAGAGTAGTCACTCCCCCTTAAAGAGGCTTATGAGCTTTTGTCACTGTGGCAGACTCAGCTGCTCCTCATGTTTGAGAATCACACCCCCCCTCCAGAAAATCAATACATGGGAATTTTACAAATCTCTCATTACAATCATACATCTCATATTACATTTACACAGTGTAGAAAAATTCTCAAGACCCGGATTTTCCCGGATCAAAACGCCGCTTTTCGCACGCGGCCTCCCGCGACTCAGATTGGCACACCGACTGGCACACTGCTTGGGCAGATTGGCCCTCATGGCCTTAGCTGACTCATGGCTCTTCTTGAAACTTGGCTTGGCACTAATTACTCTTGATTTTGGCCACCACCAACTCTCGCATGACGAAGCACCGACACTCCTCTGGCGCCCCCTTACACTCTCCCCCACTCAATCTGTCGACGTCCTCGTCGACCTTGGACATGGGTTGGTTGTTGAAGACTCTTCTGCCTTGTTGAAATTTTGCTGTGATAGATGATTGCTTCTCTCGTTCTCGGTTGTTGATGAAGACATGGAAAACGTGGCCAACTCCTCAGCTTGAATGTTGATGAAGAAAATAACTCAGTCACCTCCTCTCATGCAGTTGACAAGATCACTAGATTGAATCTCACTCGCAAGATAATTGAACTCAGGATTAAAACACAGCTCAGGATGAAGAACTCAACATATCTCCAGATTTTGCTCATTGATTGACTCTCAAGTGTGCCAGCTGCCAATTTTCAGATACTCTAATGGGATTATGGTCTTCTCAGCTCACGATGTACTTCTCGCTCCTCTACTCGTGCCAATTTTTGATTTTGGCTTTAGATTCAATTGATGGAAAAATACTGCTCATGAAAGTTGAATTAATGGCTCCCCTCTGGGAGGATAGGAGAGAATTGAAAGCTCCCCTCTCTAACTCTGTTTTTGAAGGCTCCCCTCTGGAAGGATGTGAATGGATGACTCCACTCTTGGAGGCAAACTCTGGCTCGATGGCTCCCCTCTGGGAGGATGGAAAAGACTCCACTCTTGGAGATAAAACTCTGTCTCGATAGCTCCCCTCTGGGAGGATGGGAAAGTCACCTTTTTGCCATAATCTCCCAACTCAACTCTTCAAGATTGGTCTCAAGCTCCTATTGGCACATCGTCGAAAAGGTGGGAGAACTTTCGAGTTCCATCTCATGACTCCTCTCTTTACCCCCTTGTTGGCTCAAGCTCTCTTGGCACAACACAAGAGGTGGGACGGCCCTCTGGCTCACTCCCAAGACTCGTCTCCTCTCAAAAAATGGCCTCAAGCTCTATTGGTACGACTCTCGAAAGGTGGGATAGCCCTCTGGCATTACTCCCAACTCTCTCCTTTCGAAGTGACCTCACGCTCTATTGGCACAATCCTCTTAAGGTGAGAAAGTTCTCTTGCTCCCTCCCAAACCCTTTCGAAAATGGCCTCAAAGCCCTATTGACACAACACTTGAAGGGGAGATAGGCTCATTGGTGCTTCCCAGAATCTCTTCTCTTCTCATCTCCTCTCGTGGGGGCCTCAATCTCTCTTGGCATAACCCACGGAGGCCTCTCTACGCCTGCCACTTTCTCTACAAGTGGGTAGCGCTACTCGGCTCAATGGAACAAAACTCCGCATTAGCTCAGCTTTGGTGCCTGCACACACAAAGACAACAAACATTTTTGCTCGACTTTCTCAACAATTTGGTGCACGTGTTCATCTGACACACATGCCCTTCTGCTCAGCTGCAACTCGAGGCCCACTCATGGCCTATGTCTGGACATCGCCAGCATGTACATTGCGTTCCCGCAATGCCACGAACATATCCTGCACTCACACATATAAATTATGTTAGAATCTCATTTTATAGCAATTCCCAGCTATATGCCTCAATTCTCAGCTCAATCGCGGAATCCCCGCTTTTCTCAACGTCTCGCCTGCGCTTTCAACGCGCACTACCGCACTCAGCATTCAGGCCACCAATGCACACCATCTCGCGTGATTGTGTTTATAGCCTGCAAAACTCAACTCAAATCTCAATTAGTAATTTCATATAATGAATTCAAGCTCACATGAATAATCAACACACTCCCTGGTTCATGCTCACAAATCTGCGTGCGTAATTTTCTCAGTCTCAGATGCTTGCAAAAGCAGCTCACGCACACTCATGTGCACTCGCGGAGGCCGCTCCAGCCCCTCTCAAACTTGCACGGAACCATCTTAACTCATGGGCGCGCAGAAATCAGCTCAGGATACTCAGGACGCGCGCGGAAAGATCTCACCGCAGGAGATGCGCGCGCGGAAGAATTTCTCGCCAACTCATGCGCGTGCGGAACTCGCTCAGGCCAACAAGCGCGCACGCGGAAATAACTCTGGTCAACTCGGGCGCGTGCGGACGCAGCACAGATACTGCTCCGCGTGCGGAAAATCTCATCGCAACTCGGGTGCGCACGCAGGCTCAACCCAGCCCCATGCGCGCTCAGCAGCAGCATCTCAGCATTCTCACGCAGCTCAGATCGCAGACACACGCGGCACCATTTCGCCCCTCGGGGTCGCACGCAGGCTTCGCCCAGCCCAACGCGCACTCAGCAACTCGGACAGCTCAGATCGGCTCTCATGCGCACGCACGCAGACGAAGTGCGCGCGCAAGTCCTCTCGCTACGGATCAGGTGCACGCACACGCAGCACATCCCCTCAGACGTGCGCGCACCACCAGCTCGCACCGCCCAACGTACGCGCGCGATCAGCGCGGGCTCCCCCGCACGCACGCAGGCAGCACCCTCAGCAGCAACTATGCATCTGTGCGCTCTCAGCCAGCATCTGTGCGTCTCAAGCAATTCAAGCCAGCATCAGAATGCCCACAAACAGCTCATTTCAGATCTCAGGCACCAGCAAGCATCACAGGCCAGCCCAGTGCTCTCACGAACAGCTCACCGTCTCTTGATCATGCTCTGATACCACCTGTCACGGGGTCAGATTTTGAGCATCGCAAAACCGACACCGTGCGGCACTTGACTTGGACTTCTCCAAGCAAGTAAGCCTTTGCTCAACAAATATATCTGCGAAAATACGAATACCGCACATAACGGTTAGCCAACGTGGGTTATCGCAAAACATCGCAACGTATCGCAGCTCGTCTACTCACAAGCAACATTTATCATATTCAATAAATCATTCACAATGCCATTCTCAAGCATAATCAAACTCATTCAAAGCATAAATATGAAAATCGGGACAATCGTAAGAAAACGGGCTACTTATCTCATTAATATCTCATCTCGAAAACGTACATCGTTGAAGGTGGACAAGGGGGCATCCACCAAGCAACAAAAGCCCAAGCCATCCCAGCAGCAAGCAACCCCATCCCCCTAGGCCCCATGCCCTCTGGCCATGGTGTGCCCAGGTGAGAGTAGTCACTCCCCCTTAAAGAGGCTTATGAGCTTTTGTCACTGTGGCAGACTCAGCTGCTCCTCATGTTTGAGTAATCACACCCCCCCTCCAGAAAATCAATACATGAGAATTTTACAAATCTCTCATTACAATCATACATCTCATATTACATTTACACAGTGTAGAAAAATACTCAAGACCCGGATCATCCCGGATTAGAATGCCGCTTTTCACATGCGGCCCTCCGCGACTCAGACTGGCACACAGACTGGCACACTGCTTGGGCAGATTGGCCCTCATGGCCTTGGCTGACTCATGGCTCTTCTTGAAACTTGGCTTGGCACTCATCACTCTTGATTTTGGCCACCACCAACTCTCGGATGATGTAGCACCAACACTCCTCTGGCGCCCCCTTACACGCGGCAAGGCAGCGTGCGGGCGCGCGCGCGCACGCAAGTCAGGGGCGCAGCGCGGCTACGCCAGGCAGGGAGAATCTTCGCGCAGCCCGTTTTCACTCGTTTCTTATCCGAATTGAGTCCCGTTTTTTTCCTTAGCTTCGTATGAAGCCATTTGATGAATTTTGACTCTTCGGTGTGCCGTTTCTGAATTTTTTGAATTCCAAACATGATCCGAAAGCCATGAAAAATATTATGCACCCTAGTCTGGAAGGCATTGATATTATCGTGCACGGTTGAAATTATGACTTTCAGAAGCACAGTTGGTCTTCTTTTCTGGGCATAAAAAACTGAAATGTACTTTTGAAGGCTTGACATGCAAATTGTGGGCGTCGAAAACTTGATTGTTGAAGTCACCTTCGATTTCACACATGGAAGCAAATACGGATTCATATCATACTCCCCTTGTTGGAGAGGATTTGACCTCAAATCCAGACCTTCCACTTCACTCACCCAGCACATGCTATCAACACCTTGGGAAGTTTTCTCCTCAATCTCATTTTTGTTCTCACCCAAGACAATTTCCTTGGTTACAATTTTCTCATTGGTTACCATCAAGGCAGGCTTAGGTAAAAATTCCCTCTTCAAGGTTTCCCAAGATTTGATCATTTCCCTTCCTTCCGAGTCTCTTTGCTTCTTTAGGGTTTCCCACCATAGAGATAAGGAAGGATGATTCTCAAGCCTCAAGATGACAACTTTGAACTTCTTCTCATCCGGCCACTCCAAGAGCTCACACATCATCTCAAAATCATTCAACCAATGCAAGAGCTCCTTAGACTCCAACTTGTCAGCCTTAGGCTCATCAATCTTTATTCCTTTTTTCTCACTCTCAATTTGATTGGCACACAAAGGTAGGTCCTTGGGTGGGGTTGGGGTCTTTGGTGATGGTTCAAGTGATAAAGGTACAAGGGTGATCTTTTTGTTGTGAGTTTTGAAGGAATAGGTATTTGATATCTCATTATACATAACTTCTTTTTGAGATTGCCATGAACTTCCAAGTAGCAAATGACATCCATCCATTGGGAATACTTCACAAACAACTTCATCAACATATCTTCCTATAGAGAAGGATATGACGACTCGTTTACGTGCTAGCTTTGTCTTCCCATGTAATCCCCAAAAATAATCAATTGTTGGAAGTCCCAATTTCTCCACAAGGGTTGTTGAAGCCCTATTAGCACCAAATTTTCCATCAATAATAACCTCACAAACTTTTCCTTGGATGGTGCACCTTGTATGGAATGGTTTTACACTTGCCATGGAGATATTTGGATAAGGGGAAAAGAAAACACACTAATAGGATGACATTAAAATCTGTGAACAGTATTTTCGAATAATAAACAGTAAATCCGAAAATAGAATAGTGTTTTCAATTAGGGTTTGGGCTTGGAATAATTGTTTGGGCTAAGGTATGGAATTGGGTTAGGGTTTTGATGTTTATTTGGTCTTTGAGATGGAGATTGGGCTTTGTCTTGTGTTTGGGCTTAGGATTGGATAATAAGGGTAATATTGGAATATTAAAAAAAAAAAAAAAAGGTTAATTAAGTAATTTGGGATGAGGGTAAAATGGTAAATGACATAGGTAAGACGGTTAAGGGCTAATTATGGTGATTAGGGTTAGGGAAATGGTAAAAGTGTTTAGGGAAGTAATTAGTAAAAAGTGGTGAGGTGGCAATGAATTGGTAAGAACTAATGATGGTGTTAGGAAAAAGGTCTTGTACTTGTTGCAAGAAAAGTGTGGGCTAAATTGTAGTGCAATAAATTATGGCTAACTTTGCAAGCAAGCATGCAAGTAGGTTGACCAAAATTTATTCACAAGTTTTGCAATCCACCGGGTGAGCAACGAAAAATTTGATTTTGGTGAAGGCTAGTGGAGTGTAGGATTAAACAAGAAGGGACAACCTATTGATGACTACTCCTTCCTCCTTCTTTCATGCAAATTTTCCTCTCTCCTAACTCACTCAAATCCAGCCAACTCAATAAAATTTTTCCAGCCAACTCAGTATAAAAATTTCCAGCAACAAATTTTTTCCCCTAAGTGCAACCACAATCCTATAACATTTCAAACACAAATTTGCAAACCATAACAACCCTAATCTTCCAACCAAAGCTCTGATACCAAATGATCTATTTTGGCAGCTCTTAAACCTCTTGAATTGGTGTCAAATGGCACTCCAAAAACCCAACAAAGATTAAGGCCAAACTCACACAAAAACAAGCAAAATTTCAAGCAAAAATAACTCCAAGTTCAAGCACATTCAACTCCAAATTAGTCACCACTTTAATCAACTTCCAGCACATCAACATTCAACATCAAATATCCTCATTCAATCAACACAATGCCAATACTTACTTGATAAACAAATGCAAGAAATTGTTCTTCAAGCCTAAAGGAGAAAATCCACCAACTTGAAGTTGATTCAAGCTTAAAGAACTTTGGATACAAGCTTAAAGGAAGATCCACCCACTTGTTTCAAAGCTCACCCACTTGAATCTCCACCACCAATTCTTTCTTGCAACAAGAATTGGATAAAGGAAAGAAATGGATACAAAGAACCAACAAGTTCTTTATCCTAAGCAAAAGCACAAAGCTTTAGGGTTTAATTTCCATATTCAAGTCTTTTTTTTACAAAATGAGAAAAATAGCCTTTATATAGGCTTTACAAACCATGGTTAAAGTAACCAAACTTTGGTTTACTTTACACCATATTACAAGTTAGGGAAATAAAATAAAAGCCAAAGACATAGCAAGTAATTCACATATTTTCTAATTACATTACAAAATAAATCAGAAATAAATATAAAAATGGAACAATCTTGGATGCAAACATTTTCCTTGATCAATTTGTCTTCGGTCCGAATTTTCGAGTCGAATATTCGAATTCAATCCGAAAAGTCATTGGCATTCGAATTGTCATTGGAAATCATCAGAAATTCAAAATTCTCAAGGAGAATGCATTTGAGGAGTTCTGGAAGCTGAATCATGCCAAAATTGCTTGAAAAGACCAAAATTCCCAAAATGCGGCAGAATCCAGATGCCGCGGCACCATGCCGCGGCATGCAGTGCACAGTGCGCAAGTGCGCACGCGGGTGCGCGCGCAGGCAGGTGTGCGCGCGGAACAGCCAAGCGCTGGGCGTGCGGGAGCTGGGCATGCGTGCGTTGGGGCGCTGGGCGCGCGCGCAGGTGTGCGTGAGTGCACGCTTGCGTGCGCGGCAAGGCAGCGTGCGGGCGCGCGCGCGCACGCAAGTCAGGGGCGCAGCGCGGCTACGCCAGGCAGGGAGAATCTTCGCGTAGCCCGTTTTCACTCGTTTCTTATCCGAATTGAGTCCCGTTTTTTTCCTTAGCTTCGTATGAAGCCATTTGATGAATTTTGACTCTTCGGTGTGCCGTTTCTGAATTTTTTGAATTCCAAACATGATCCGAAAGCCATGAAAAATATTATGCACCCTAGTCTGGAAGGCATTGATATTATCGTGCACGGTTGAAATTATGACTTTCAGAGGCACAGTTGGTCTTCTTTTCTGGGCATAAAAAACTGAAATGTACTTTTGAAGGCTTGACATGCAAATTGTGGGCGTCGAAAACTTGATTGTTGAAGTCACCTTCGATTTCACACATGGAAGCAAATACGGATTCATATCATACTCCCCTTGTTGGAGAGGATTTGACCTCAAATCCAGACCTTCCACTTCACTCACCCAGCACATGCTATCAACACCTTGGGAAGTTTTCTCCTCAATCTCATTTTTGTTCTCACCCAAGACAATTTCCTTGGTTACAATTTTCTCATTGGTTACCATCAAGGCAGGTTTAGGTAAAAATTCCCTCTTCAAGGTTTCCCAAGATTTGATCATTTCCCTTCCTTCCGAGTCTCTTTGCTTCTTTAGGGTTTCCCACCATAGAGATAAGGAAGGATGATTCTCAAGCCTCAAGATGACAACTTTGAACTTCTTCTCATCCGGCCACTCCAAGAGCTCACACATCATCTCAAAATCATTCAACCAATGCAAGAGCTCCTTAGACTCCAACTTGTCAGCCTTAGGCTCATCAATCTTTATTCCTTTTTTCTCACTCTCAATTTGATTGGCACACAAAGGTAGGTCCTTGGGTGGGGTTGGGGTCTTTGGTGATGGTTCAAGTGATAAAGGTACAAGGGTGATCTTTTTGTTGTGAGTTTTGAAGGAATAGGTATTTGATATCTCATTATACATAACTTCTTTTTGAGATTGCCATGAACTTCCAAGTAGCAAATGACATCCATCCATTGGGAATACTTCACAAACAACTTCATCAACATATCTTCCTATAGAGAAGGATATGACGACTCGTTTACGTGCTAGCTTTGTCTTCCCATGTAATCCCCAAAAATAATCAATTGTTGGAAGTCCCAATTTCTCCACAAGGGTTGTTGAAGCCCTATTAGCACCAAATTTTCCATCAATAATAACCTCACAAACTTTTCCTTGGATGGTGCACCTTGTATGGAATGGTTTTACACTTGCCATGGAGATATTTGGATAAGGGGAAAAGAAAACACACTAATAGGATGACATTAAAATCTGTGAACAGTATTTTCGAATAATAAACAGTAAATCCGAAAATAGAATAGTGTTTTCAATTAGGGTTTGGGCTTGGAATAATTGTTTGGGCTAAGGTATGGAATTGGGTTAGGGTTTTGATGTTTATTTGGTCTTTGAGATGGAGATTGGGCTTTGTCTTGTGTTTGGGCTTAGGATTGGATAATAAGGGTAATATTGGAATATTAAAAAAAAAAAAAAAAGGTTAATTAAGTAATTTGGGATGAGGGTAAAATGGTAAATGACATAGGTAAGACGGTTAAGGGCTAATTATGGTGATTAGGGTTAGGGAAATGGTAAAAGTGTTTAGGGAAGTAATTAGTAAAAAGTGGTGAGGTGGCAATGAATTGGTAAGAACTAATGATGGTGTTAGGAAAAAGGTCTTGTACTTGTTGCAAGAAAAGTGTGGGCTAAATTGTAGTGCAATAAATTATGGCTAACTTTGCAAGCAAGCATGCAAGTAGGTTGACCAAAATTTATTCACAAGTTTTGCAATCCACCGGGTGAGCAACGAAAAATTTGATTTTGGTGAAGGCTAGTGGAGTGTAGGATTAAACAAGAAGGGACAACCTATTGATGACTACTCCTTCCTCCTTCTTTCATGCAAATTTTCCTCTCTCCTAACTCACTCAAATCCAGCCAACTCAATAAAATTTTTCCAGCCAACTCAGTATAAAAATTTCCAGCAACAAATTTTTTCCCCTAAGTGCAACCACAATCCTATAACATTTCAAACACAAATTTGCAAACCATAACAACCCTAATCTTCCAACCAAAGCTCTGATACCAAATGATCTATTTTGGCAGCTCTTAAACCTCTTGAATTGGTGTCAAATGGCACTCCAAAAACCCAACAAAGATTAAGGCCAAACTCACACAAAAACAAGCAAAATTTCAAGCAAAAATAACTCCAAGTTCAAGCACATTCAACTCCAAATTAGTCACCACTTTAATCAACTTCCAGCACATCAACATTCAACATCAAATATCCTCATTCAATCAACACAATGCCAATACTTACTTGATAAACAAATGCAAGAAATTGTTCTTCAAGCCTAAAGGAGAAAATCCACCAACTTGAAGTTGATTCAAGCTTAAAGAACTTTGGATACAAGCTTAAAGGAAGATCCACCCACTTGTTTCAAAGCTCACCCACTTGAATCTCCACCACCAATTCTTTCTTGCAACAAGAATTGGATAAAGGAAAGAAATGGATACAAAGAACCAACAAGTTCTTTATCCTAAGCAAAAGCACAAAGCTTTAGGGTTTAATTTCCATATTCAAGTCTTTTTTTTACAAAATGAGAAAAATAGCCTTTATATAGGCTTTACAAACCATGGTTAAAGTAACCAAACTTTGGTTTACTTTACACCATATTACAAGTTAGGGAAATAAAATAAAAGCCAAAGACATAGCAAGTAATTCACATATTTTCTAATTACATTACAAAATAAATCAGAAATAAATATAAAAATGGAACAATCTTGGATGCAAACATTTTCCTTGATCAATTTGTCTTCGGTCCGAATTTTCGAGTCGAATATTCGAATTCAATCCGAAAAGTCATTGGCATTCGAATTGTCATTGGAAATCATCAGAAATTCAAAATTCTCAAGGAGAATGCATTTGAGGAGTTCTGGAAGCTGAATCATGCCAAAATTGCTTGAAAAGACCAAAATTCCCAAAATGCGGCAGAATCCAGATGCCGCGGCATGCAGTGCACAGTGCGCAAGTGCGCACGCGGGTGCGCGCGCAGGCAGGTGTGCGCGCGGAACAGCCAAGCGCTGGGCGTGCGGGAGCTGGGCATGCGTGCGTTGGGGCGCTGGGCGCGCGCGCAGGTGTGCGTGAGTGCACGCTTGCGTGCGCGGCAAGGCAGCGTGCGGGCGCGCGCGCGCACGCAAGTCAGGGGCGCAGCGCGGCTACGCCAGGCAGGGAGAATCTTCGCGCAGCCCGTTTTCACTCGTTTCTTATCCGAATTGAGTCCCGTTTTTTTCCTTAGCTTCGTATGAAGCCATTTGATGAATTTTGACTCTTCGGTGTGCCGTTTCTGAATTTTTTAAATTCCAAACATGATCCGAAAGCCATGAAAAATATTATGCACCCTAGTCTGGAAGGCATTGATATTATCGTGCACGGTTGAAATTATGACTTTCAGAGGCACAGTTGGTCTTCTTTTCTGGGCATAAAAAACTGAAATGTACTTTTGAAGGCTTGACATGCAAATTGTGGGCGTCGAAAACTTGATTGTTGAAGTCACCTTCGATTTCACACATGGAAGCAAATACGGATTCATATCACTTTTCATCTGTCAAACCAAAATCCAATTTGAAATTATTAGTAAGTACTAAGACTCCTATAGTTGTTTCAAACTATACTAATCGAAGTCTTGAAATGAAAGCATCACCGCTTCTTTTGCAAAATCGAGGCGGTATAATTTTCCTTGATTTGCCATTTCAGGTTCAATTTCACTGTAAATATCAAGGAGGGCCTTATAACATAGTTTCGTGTAGTCAGGCAATTGATTTGTGGCACTGATATCCCACCTGAAAAAGCGAAATTGCTAGCTTACTATAAAAATATAAAAGATAATGATGAATTTCGGGTTTGAAAACATATCTATTACCTCTCAATTGCTGAGGTCAATCGCTCAAGTTCATCAATTGTACCATACACATCATATATGTCATCCAGAATGGAAGTTATGGAGATCACTTTGGTTAAAAGTCTTCTACCCTTTAAATATTTTGGCTCAAAATACACTCCTAATATCCAGAAGTAACACTCAACAATTCTGTCTCTTGCAAAAGGTAGCTTTTGCGCAAAGTTTAAATCCATCCACCACCTAATCACAACAATATTGTATAGTTCTGTAGAACGATAAAATGCATGAAATCATTCATGATTAATTTGATAACTTACTTTGTAATAGCACCAAGTTCCTTCTGATGTAACTTCTGTAATATGTTAAAATCTAACTTTGCAAAAGTTAATATAACTTCATTGTGTGAAGCTTCTTGGTGATAGATATTCATGTAATATCTTGCCTCCAGCCTTGGTAAGCTCTTGCGAAGAGGTCGAGCTAAGGCATGCTTAACTTGCCCAGCAAGTGGAGAGCTGGGTTGAGTTGCTACCCAGGACTCAAGGTGATTGATAGTAAAATTAAGGGCTTCATCTAGTGTATTTTCTCCATGAACCCTGAGATGTGAGGCTTCGTAAAAGCTTAACATTCCTCGAACATCTTCTGTAAGAGATGCCTTAAAGCTCCCACTACTGTCCTTGAACTTGTTGAACACATCTGCTTATTCACCCACAATACAACGCATCTAAATAACGTTCTTAAGGGATACTTAAGGGATACTATTTAGAGAAATTAGAAATATATGCTGAGGAGAAAGAACATATAAATATACCGCATGAGATTTTATAGCCATGTTGTCTAAGCAATCGAAATCTAAGGGAGATGGAATATAACTCATCAGAGTCATCTCCCGAATCACTTTCCTCACTTGACTTCTTCTAGGATTTCATTGACCTCACTTTCAAAATGATAAGACACCCCTAAGCGTTGGATTGCATTAACCAAGTCAAGTTTTTGCGCAGGCTTTTTCGCGTCATCCCTTAGCATGCTTTTAATTTCCTCTTTCAGCTTCAGCAGTACTTCTGCGTCACCATCAGCATCCTGAACAAGAAAAATAAATTGGCGAGAAACATAATTCTTTTATTTTTATCAGTTAAGCAGGTTATCACTTCAATTTTCAAAGAAAATATAATTTGCACATGTAACATTTCTCAAACGAAATTCTTCGCATAATTATATATTTGTATAGAACATAAATGTATTGACGTAATGAAAACACTTTTTCCCCGTAAGCAGTAAATAAGTTGACAGAAATTAGATTAGAAGGAACAATTTACCACAGAATCACTAGCATATGAGAGGAAATGATGCCCCCAAATGCTAGGATGATAATCTGCTGAGCGACGTTTAGTTTCTTGCTTAATATCGTTTTCGACCGAAGAAGGAACGGCTGAAACTTGAAGAGACATTATAATTTTTTTTGAAGAAAAAAAACAGAGGGATAACTAGAGTAGAATGCTTAATATTGGTTTGTGCTTAGGAGATATTGTGTGTTCTTAGAGTCTCCAACCTCGTGTTTTATGGACGTAGCCGAGAACAGGGAGCATATATGGCCA